>JAIKVB010000279.1:0-32028 GCA_024679045.1 Phytophthora brassicae | reverse complement strand
TGAGACTTCAACTAAGGAATTTGTCTTGTGAACTACGGCGGTCGAGCAGAAATGGCCAAACGTACATGAACTCCATCAATAACATCGATCCGTTTGAAACGAATGCGATCGGTCTGTCACTATTTATTCACCATCATATCCCATGTACCTCAGAAATAGTCCTCTATCCACACCGGCACCAATACTCATCCCATAGCAAAAATCCGAGAAAGAAAACCACTAATTTGAGACTTAGCAACTTCAACTGTACTAGGATAATACATAGTGTACTACACACCAACTTATCTTACAACTTGTACTACAAAAATGTACTTATAGTCTCATTCGGTGACCTATTTCTATCAGCTTGGGTCCACTTACTCGTACAAAAATGTACTTATAGTCTCATTCGGTGACCTATTTCTATCAGCTTGGGTCCACTTACTCGTCTCCAATGCTACGGGCATTCCTGGTCCGACGCAGAAGCTTGGCACACAGTCTACAGGCCACTTCATACGGCAAGTCTAACCTGGTGACAAACTTCAGCGTCTCTTCTACGTCTCCACCAATCCAGAACAATCGGATCGACCTGTGGAGTGCGCGATCCTGGGTTGAAAAAATCGAACCTGCTTTACAGACTTTCCTGACTCTGGAGAAGAACCTCTTGATCCCTCGAACGTTTGTCGTACCCTATGCAGACTTACAATGGCCTGTAGAAGCTTGGGGGTATCCGTTGGGAGTACATTGCTGGAGCTTGAGGAAACTTAAGCAGAAAGGGAAGGAGGTTCCGTTCTTCGCCTTGGACGATCTGGAGACACTCGACTTTCCATGGGATTTACAAGAACGCAAGTGGGAAGTGCTGGTTCTACCTTCTTTGAAGCAATTTCACGAGCTAAACGGTCATTGTGACATCCCTGGTACTTTCGTGGTGCCCATGAGCGACATACAATGGCCGAAAATGTTGTGGGGGTTCCCATTAGGACGTACCGTCACCAGTATGATTAATTCGGGTATATACAAGGTTCAAGTGGAGGAATATAAGGACGAATTAGCGGAGATTGGCTTTGCAGCGGTCTCATGGAAGGAACGTCAATGGAACAAGATCATGCCGGCGCTCGTGACGTACCGACGTGAATTTGGTCACTGTAATGTGCATTTTAACTTTGTGGTGCCAGAAAGTCCCGAGTGGCCACAAGAGTCGTGGAGACTGCGACTTGGAGCGACGGTCGCCAGTATGCGCTCCAATGGCAGCTATACAAGAGTCGTGGAGACTGCGACTTGGAGCGACGGTCGCCAGTATGCGCTCCAATGGCAGCTATGGAGCTATGGCGAAGCGAGACACACACAAACTGGAGGAGATTGGCTTTGTGTGGGATCCAGAAGACCAACGATGGACCGAGAGAATCATGCCCGCACTCGAGATGTACCACACGGTTTACATGATCCAATGGATACCTATCGACTATGTTGTACCGGATGAAGAGCCTTGGCCGAAGAAATCGCGGGGGCTGAGATTGGGGACTATTTTTATGAAAATCCGACATACAGGAGCATATGCGTCCTATGTTAAACGAGATCGCGAGCGTCTGGACGTACTCGGATACGATTTCACGGTGCCGTATGATCCGTCAAAGCATGTACCAGCTCGTGCACGAGAGACGTGATTAAACACAGACTTACTTTAGACGACAACTTTTGTTCGCTTATTTATTATTCTTGATATTATAGACAACAAGTTTGTACTGTACCAACAAATATCGTTGCTCTTCCTTTTTTACTCAGTCTAAATCACTCCTGATTGTTTGTGTCTCTCATCCTCTCTCATCCGTTTCAACACTATTTTTAGTATGTGGGTAGCCGATGCGTTATCTTTGGTGGACAGAGATATTTAAAACGCAATTTTTGCAGACAATATTGTTGAATGATTCAACTTGACTGGACGTTTTTAGAACCCGAGTGTCAAAAAGAGACGTGTACAGTACAGCACATGTACTCGACACAAGTCATTGGACGCAAATGTATCTATCAATTTGGAGAGGTTAAATATAGAAATCCCGGGGGAAATGACGTCTCGATTTTTAAAAAGTTCTGGGAAAAGGGTACATGTAAAGTCTATCAAATTTATATGTTTAGCCGTCTTCTACTGTTCAATAAGTCGACCATACTACATGTACTTACTCGTACTGTTTACTTCAGTCGTCAATGTCAAACTGGTTTGACGCCTCCCATTCCGCCAAGCGGTGCTGACGCATCTGGTAAAAACTTGGGTCTGAAGGCGATCGCAGTGTAGATCTAGCTACTCTCATCTTGGCATATTCGTTTTGCAGTGAGCGCAACAATACTTCTTGCTCTCCAATAGAGTGCTCCATCTTATGGAATCCAGTAGTAGCTTGCAATGCAGCGGTGGCGGCCGCTGCAGCTTCTGCCGACGAGTACGTGGAGCTGCCCATTGACAAGGAGCTGTGGACCGACGACGCCGAAGTGTAGGCCGACGAGACAGAAGACGATCCGATAGAGCCGTTCATCACTGGTTGACTACTTCTACGAATACCAAGCGGACGCCGTACACTGCAATTTGCCTCCTCATAATGGTGCATTTCGTGCTGCTGCTGCACCCGATTCTGTCGCTGGTTGTCGCTCAGGTATTTGCGCTTCTCATCTTCCAGATAGCGTTGTTTACGACGCTGCAAATGTTGTGCCTCGGAAATGGCAGCGTGTAAAGCTCCATTGTTGGGACCATCGTCCAGCATCGCGAATTCCACGACAGAAATATCGTCATCGTCGTCAATATTGGTGGCCGGCGCGGTGACTCCACCCAAGAGGAAGTCGTCCATGCGTTGACCCTTACGATCAAGACGACCGGAGTACAAGCAGCGTAGACAGAATCGTTCACGTATCACCGCACTCGGATGTTCAGCACTTCGACGCTCGTGATGGGGGAGACACAGCGTGTACGTCATCAAACAGTGACCACAAGCAGCTTCACCACAAGCGCGACATTGAGTGAGATGACGCTTTAACCGACCAAAGCGTTTACCACATGCTGTACATTGAAGACGATGTCGACCATGAGCTTTCAGTGCGTTGCGGCGGGCGAAAAACTCTTCTTTAGACATCACAAGACTGTTGCGCATTATATACTTCACGTCAGCACTGTGTTCGATCTCGACCAGCGTCGGCGCCAACCGGGTGAGGAACGCCCGCGTCATGACGGCCGGAGCACTTCCACATGGATCCAGATAGCCTCGTGCGATAACCTGGACGTTGTTGGTTCGCTTATCGTGTCGATACACAGTGGTGCAGCTCATCTGAGCTCTTACAAGGTCAAATTCACGACGATTCATGGCATCCACATGGTCGTCTCCGAGCGGTTGCTGTACTTTAACAAGCAGCGGCTCGCCCTTAGGACCTACAACACGGCGCGAGTACTCGACAAAGGCGAAGTCTCGAGGTGAAATGAACTTGTCGGCCGGACTGAGGTGTGCCAGCCATTTAATACCGAAGAAGTGGAACGGGTCCTTTGAAGTCTGCGTTTCAAAGGTCCGCAACACTGCTGCGTCCAGGAAAAGCTCTCGGTACAAGTCCGTCATAACAGCGCGCTCGTCCAGCGTAGCGTCACAGTAGAGTCCGTACTCGACGTCCTCGAGCGACATATCGTGGATCTGGCCGCTCACCACGTAGTGACGCAGCCCGCCGTTCGACGCGCGCTCGAGCTCGTCCGCAGCAGCATTTTTATGGTGTTTCTTGCGGTACAGCGTCACGTGCGGACGTCGGTAGTGCACTTTCCACTGTTTGCGGTAGTCGCCAACCAGCTCGTTATTGGTTTCTTCCCACGCGAACATACCGGTGAGCTCAAGTGCGTCGGCTACAAGCTGCTCGCAAGTCTCGCGCAGATCTTCCACCTGCTCGTCCGTCACATGAACTTGTGGTAAGTGCTCGTCTGCGAGTGGGAACCGTCTCCGCGGGTTTAAGAACTGCATTTCAATAGACAGCGAGTCTCCGCCCGCACTGCGGAAACCGTAGCCATTGGTGGTGCCGGCCACGCTCACGGGTCCAGCGATTGTGGACGCACTACTGGAGCTGAGGGAACGGCGGCCGCTACTCATCTGTTGCTCTTCCTGGATGAACCGACAATGCAGAAAAGGCTGAGGGCGGTGCTTGTTAACTAACTTTAATAACCGATAGCCGACGGCATGACGAAGGCGTACAGTACACCTTTTGCCGAAAGTATCCTGTCGGTTGCTTACTTATTAGCGTCAGTGAGGGCGCAAGGGCGGGTCGCGAACTGGATAGCAGACGCAGAGCGCGGACCAAGTCGGTAGCGTGAACTTACCGTGATTACAGTATACAGTGAGTCCGGGAGGTGGACACTTTGAAACGGTCTCCGCTATTTTGATTGGCTGAGAACTGTCCAACTTGTCAAGCCGATTTAGGACAAATGTTATGTGCAGCAAACATATGGAAGCTTGTACCGGTACACTCGATCCGGGAATGTGCTCGGGATAATTAAAATATCTGGGCCTCCCGTAGGTCAGTACAGGATACATGTTTCACCCTCACACTCTCGGCTTTGGCGGGAAATCCTCTCCCCCTGGCACTGCCAGTGGCCAGGGCAGAGGCCGCCTGCCTCACTGTGACGCGCGGTCGCTCGCTTTGATCGCTAAAATTTACCAAAACTGATCCTTTCACATTCAAAAAATAGAAATTGTCTTATGTAGGTGCAAGAGCTTTACTTAATACTTTACGGAGTGCCGTGTTTAATACTACAGTAGTAAGATCTCTAAATAGCTCCATTGATTTTTAAGAAATTATGTATCATTGCATTCCATATTTTTGTCTGTTGCAAGTTCGAACTATAATTCAAAGTATAATTAATCAAATGACTATTAAAATAGTTAAAGTTTAATAAGGGACAGTATGTATGCGTTATAAATTCTCAAATACGGTAGCTGCGTAGTGTTTCAATTTGACGGAGTTACAAATCTGCGGCGAGAAGAATCACAAAGGAATGAAATCATGACAATGTCTGTTGCTAGGAGTAAGAGTGTCATTTTTGGCAAATTTGAGCGAGCAAAGCGAGCGACCACCGCGCGTTCCTTCCTGCGTTGTAACGAGGCAGAAAAAATAAAAAAGTGTCTCTCGTCCAAGCAGAAAGTGTGATTGAAGTAGATTTCCCTACGTTGCAAATTGCGCATACAACTTCCATACATTTGATGTGAAACAAGTCCCAACTTCCCACCTGGAGTCTATCCAAGTAATCCACGAAAACAGCAGTCAATCAAGCCAAGAAAAGATCAGGCGGCTGCCATCATGCCAGCGCCATGACGCCACCAGCAAATGCCACCGTCATGATGACAGTGGCAGTAGCTGCGTGCCAAGGTTGCACTCCAGGCTGGTCGGCGGCATCTATAATCATGAGCGAAAACTTAAGAGAGATGAACACCATTTTGTACCGTGGTAAGTTACACGATGTCTTGTCCATGCATGGCAATGTGATGCGAGTTCCTCAAGGCTTTGCAAATATTCTTTAGCGCAAAGCGACCGAGACAGCGTTCATCATGAGGAGGTTGTTCAGCACACCCTTGAAGCTATCGGACGTCGAATCGGAACAACTTATTAATAATTGCTGCTCAGCAAGCCGTGGCCCCAACGTGGACGGCAGCCATCCATTAAAGACGAACGCAAGCGGAGGGGACAGAAAGAGCACGATCGTCACGTTGCACCGTCGTGACAAGATCCGTCGTGTTTGGCGTCAATAATATCATACATGTAGCGGGAAAGTGTTTGTTCCATTGCAACGACCGAGTCTGTCGGTGTGTCATGTGTCTTACGTCAGATTTTGCAGGCACGCATGGGCTGACATTACCGAGTCTGTCGGTGTGTCATGTGTCTTACGTCAGATTTTGCAGGCACGCATGGGCTGACATGTTGGCAACATGATGTTGCTAACTTCAACAAGTCCTGCTTGGCGAGTGGCTGAATTCACGATTAAAACGCCCGTACAATACCAACACAAAGAACAATATTAATTAACATAGCCTGGGGTCGGGTATTTAAGGCTTTAGTGCTGGAGAAATCCAAATATTTCTTAACGTTAAGACTTTAATCCCGTTGTATTAATACCCCATAGGTTGTTAATGTCGATTGTCGAGCTCATTTTCGGCACTGAGCATAGTTTTCTGCTAGCCATTGAGCCACCTGAACGTGTCCTCCGATCAAAGCGTCACGCACAGCGCGTCGTGTGCACCCTTCGATGCAGTTTTCATGCAAAAAGTCGAGAACTTCCATGTGGCCAAACCACGCAGCGCCATCCATTGCATCGGTCGTACAGCCCTCCGATCGATGTTCATTCAACCATCGCAATACATGGAGATGACCACATCGAGCAGCAACATCCATAGCTTTCTGAGTGCATCCTTCACTGCGATTAAAATGAAGAAACTGTACAACGTCCAAGTGACCAAAGCAGGCGGCTGCATCCATCGCCTCTGTCGTACAACCTTCAGACCGATTTTCATGAAGAAATTGAACAATAGAGAGATGTCCGCCTTCTGCTGCACGATCGATAGCCCTCTCTGTACAGCCTTCTCTTCGATTCTCATGCAAGAACTTGACAATATCCAAATGACCACCTCCTGCTGCTGAATTCATGGCCCATTGACTGCAAGCTTCTCGACGATAAGTGTGTAGGAACTGTACGATATCTAAATGACCTTCAGCAGCAGCAGAGTCCATTGCCAAGTACGTACAACCTTCACGACGACGTTCATGTAAGAACTTCACAACTGCAAAATGTCCGCCTCGCGCTGCGCTATCCATTCCATTACTGGTGCATCCTTCACGTCGATTTTCATGCAAAAACTTGACAATTTCGACGTATCCGCCACGCGCCGCACCGTCCATTGCTTCGGACGTGCAGCCTCCAATCGTATTAACATGTAGCCATTTGACAACATCAAGATGACCATATTTCGCTGCTTGGTTCATGATTAACGGAGAATTAACTGTAGTATCCGAGTCAGGAAACAGCAAGTCCGACTTGTGCTCATGTAGCCATTTTAACAGGGCGAGATCTCCATGCTTCGCTGCGAACACCATCGCGTGGACGGTACATCCTTCGTGACGGTTCTCATACAACCACTTCACCATGTGTGTGTTACCGTACCAAACAGCGAAAGTCATAGCGTACTTGGTACACCCTTCAGCTCGGTTTGCAGCTAGCCATTGTACCACTTGGATGTGTCCTCGAGCGCCTGCTTCGTCCATAGCATGGTGCGAACATCCTTCCTCACGATTAATATGTAGCCATTGTACGACTTGAAGATGTCCGTGAGCCGCTGCGAGATCCATAGCTTTGGTGCTGGCTTGCAAGTCTGGGATGGTTTTATCCAGCCACTTGACAACTTCAAGTTGTCCATGTTCGGCTGCGTGGTCCAGTACTGCTCCGTACCCATTAAAGTCCGGGTCGTATGCTGCTAACCATTGCAATAGCGAGAGGTCTCCACGTTGCGCTGCTGACAGGAAGCAAGTGCGGTTTGTGAGGGGTCGTAAACGCCGCGAAGTGGGTCCGAGGCGCTGCAGCAGGTGCAAATAGTTAAAGTCCAGAGCTTGCGGGATGTACCAGCGATGAGAACCATCCAGATACGCCGAAATGAGCGCTGCAACGTGTGAGAGGAAGCCCAACGCTTCCTGCCGTTCACGCCAAACAACCTTCACACTAGTGAGAAGAGGTGAGACCATGATGATTTGCGTCCTTAGAAACAGATTTAGAAACGGCGTTTTTAAAGTAGAAATGCCCAAAAGTTGACTGGAATTAGAGCCTAGAGAGCTAATTTTTGTGTATGGCATCAGCTAATGGTCGTCTTGCTTCGGCGTCAGCTTCGGGGTTTAGCGCAATCTCTTGAGTCTTGCTGGTCTAGCACTGGCGACAATAGGTTTTATGGCTCCTATTGCTTCCGGTTTCCCACTTGCATCTGTTGTTGTTGTTGACGCTGTTGTTTCTAAAGCTGTTTGGGGTTTTGAGCGTATTCGAACGCTCTTGCTGTTGGCAGCACTAACTCCAACACGTCGAGTTTTCGCGGCTGGACGGTCGATGAGCTTG
Organism: Phytophthora brassicae; assembly: GCA_024679045.1. Taxonomy (NCBI): domain Eukaryota; phylum Oomycota; class Peronosporomycetes; order Peronosporales; family Peronosporaceae; genus Phytophthora; species Phytophthora brassicae. The sequence continues at coordinate 23,948 of JAIKVB010000279.1, read as the reverse complement.
GGAAGACGTTGGACTGGGAGGAACGCGAGAGCTACTGACCTGTGATCAGAAAATAAAGATTAGTAAGAAAGTAACAGAGCTAACGAAGAAAAAATAGGGTCTTACTCGACGTCATCTTTCAGTAATGGAGTCTTCAGCTGCTTCAATTCGCCACCTGTCCGGTTCTTGATCGCCAGCTCCACTAACCGACCGATACTAGGAGAATGCCACTGTTAGATTTATTTCGTATCATATCGCCAAGAAAATAAAACAAACCTGTGGTAAGCAACGAAGTTGAGGAATTCAAGTGATGCGCGCGACACATCTCCAAGACCTAGCCATTGCCGAAATTGCTGGGCTTTGTTGTTCATAAAGTTCAGCTTGCGACCTCGTGCAAATACGTCGTAAATGGACCAATCCATCGTCTTCGTGCGCTCGTCCGCAAAGCGTATCCGTTCCTACACATCAGCACCAATTATTTAGTCACAATCGAAGCGTCAGCCGATCCATCGAGCAACATCATACCAGGAACGCGTCGTTAAACACAGCATCCGTTTCAGACACGGCAAAGAGATCAAGCTCATCTGCAAGCTCTTCTTCTTCAACATCTTCCAGCTCATTCTCCTCGTGTTTAGTCTCACCGCGGAATTCTCGCCAGCGTCCGTAGTATACGGCCTCCTCCTCGAAAATCTCCACCAACGTCTGCATTAAACCTCCAAGTTCGTCCGTAGTATACGGCCTCCTCCTCGAAAATCTCCACCAACGTCTGCATTAAACCTCCAAGTTAGTACCATGACACTGCAGCAACTTAACGTCCGCTTTCCTTTAAGTACAGCTTACCCTTAAACACGATGACGCTGTCAGCACGTCCGGGTCCACCGACCCCAACACCTTCCGCATATGGTCGCCAACTACAACACCACTTTATCAGTAAACCTCTAAGTGACCCCAACACCTTCCGCATATGGTCGCCAACTACAACACCACTTTATCAGTAAACCTCTAAGCATCCAGCCAATACTGCAAAAACTCACCCAGCGCCTGCACTTCTTCCACCGCCGTCACACAAGACTGCGTACTATCACCGAACGTGCTCATCATCGCACTGATAGTGTGTAGCATCAGCGACGCCTTTTTGCCTTTTTTACCCGTCTCATGCTTCACTCCACAGGCGCAAATCTCGTCAAAGAACTCGCCTTCTGCCACCTGCCAGCGAGGTTTAAACTTGGATTTAGCTGGTGCGTAGTGGGGAACCTTGGCTGGCGCGACGTACGCACTATTCGGATGCTTAAATAGAGCTGCTCTATCTTCAGTAATTGGTCCAGCAGAGCGTAAACTACGCTGCTGTAGCATCTTAAGGTATGGATCGGACTTGACGGCCGTTGCCGGGTCAACTGCAGGCTCCTTCTCCTCCACTTGAGCTCCAGCAGCTTCTGACTTGGCCTCTGTATCCGTTTCAACCTTGCGTTGGCGCTTGTCACGGATATAATTCAGCATTTTCTTCTTCTGCTCGAGCGGCAGATTCTTCCACGCATTCGTCTGTAATTGTATACATAGAATATGAGGAAAATAGGAAGGCAGAGCAGGGTATTATGGGATTTACGCACCTCTTTGTAAGGATATTGGTGCTGAATGGCGTGGAATAAGCGGTGGACTTGCTCCAGAAGTGGCAGGCGAGCAAGATCCTGCAGGCCAAACTCGTTCTCGGCTCCGGGAACGTCCTCTTCCGCGGCGCTTGGGTGCTCCTCGTCCGACATTATTGCCACTTATGTTTTGTTGCTGCGATTCGACAGAATTGCGGCTAGTAGTACGCCAGTATTCAGTACTTCAAATAAGACATAGTGATTAGGCAGGTATTTAATCAAGCAACCTTTATTTTCCAGAAATATGAGTCTCTGCTCTCCACCAAAATGTCGTATTGAAAAGGGTATGTAAAGACAAGACACACTGGAATGTACCAAATTTGCGGTACCTGCTAATAGACGTGCACATGCTTGCGTCGCCGCAGCTTGAAGCGCTCGTCACTTGCCAATTCGGACGGAGCCAAGAGAAGAAGCTCATTGCTCTTGACGATGTCACCGAACGAAGCCGACTGCGGACCGAGCGTGCGCGAGTTCTATGACGGCATCTTCCACTCGCCTATCTACGCAGAACACCATCGCGTGTGCTGCAACGTGGGCTTCCACCCGCGCGGGGACACACACGTGAGTTCCAGCGCCGAGGCCGTTGCTGCCGTCGCCGGCGGGAACGTGGATGATGTGTCCCCCATTACTCACTTGCAAGCTCAGTACGAAGCCGATATGTTCCAACTGCAGCTCTACGATGCACTGCTGGATGTGGACGCGCAGCATGAGACTCGACGCGACGAGACGTTCACGATCTTGGACGTGGGCTGCGGTGCTGGTGGCGGTTTGTGCGAGCTGCAGACGCTGTACCCTAAGGCGGAGGTCGTGGGGTTGGATTTATCTATTCAGGCTCTGGAGCGCAGTAAGGAGACGTGGAACCGCTTCACGGAGCAGGTACCCGAGTTCCAGGAACGGAAGCTGCGACTATACCATCACTCGTGCGAGAGGATGACAGGACTACTCACTCACTCTGTAGATGTGGCGGTGGCAGTGCAATGCTTGCAAGAAGTGCAGAATCTCGGCAGAGCCGTGAACGAAATCGCTCGAGTGCTAAAGCCGGGAGGTCTATTGTTCGTGGCGGACTTTATCCCCCCCGACGTTGCGGCGGATCATCTCGAGCACTCGCTGTTGTCGCCCATCTCGTCAGCACAGAACAAAGTCCCGCTGTTTGAGATTGTACAGGAGCAATTGGTGTCGTACGAGGCAGCGATGGGGGCAAAGCTCAGTTCGAGAACCACGCGGGACCTGATTCACCAGTGTACACCACAGGAGTTTCATTCGGAGCTCGAGGTCTTTTTCTTCGTTGAGGACTCACCATTGTACGAATTGTTACGTCGTGATCAGATGGGATACCGCTTATTGTGTTTGCGGAAGACAGATGAAAGCAGTACCGATGATGAAGAAGATACGCAGCATGTGAGTGAGTGGGTCGATGATGCCGCAGGATACTCGTCTGACGAGGAAGTTCAGGATGAAGACACCCCCAACTACTATCCGTACCAGGACTTATTCCCCCAACTTGACATCTTGAAGGAAAACGCCCACGTGATTCGGGAGGAAATGATGGCAGTGCAACAAATGGCGACGTGGCCGTTCTGGCCGGAGAAACACTACACAGAAGGCGATAGCGAGTGGCGGGTGTTTCCATTCTGCTATACTTTCCCAGCGTATGACGCTTCCAAGACGTCATGGGTGTCTACTACATGCGAGATGTGTCCACGCACGGCGGAACTGCTGAAAAGCTTACCTGGAATTCGCACCGCTCTTTTTTCAAAGCTCGGACCGAATACGACGCTGTCAGCACATCGAGGGTGGGCAGATCTGGCCAACCACGTTTTGCGCTGCCACTTTCCGCTTGTCGTGCCCACGCTGTCTACTGGAGCTCCTTGCTGTGCAATGGTAGTGGGCGGTGAGACGACGTACCATGAGGAGCGTGAGTTTATCGTGTTCGATGATAGTAAATTACATCACGCGTTCAATCACCACCCGGACAAGACGCGACTCGTGCTGATTATCGATTTCTATCGTCCAGATCACCTGCCTCGAGGTCGCGCACGAGGGGGACACTCGGACGAACTGGACGAGTTCATCGAGAGTTTTAGCAAACAGATGCTGCTCGGTGATAATGGCGAGAAGTGAGAACAGAAGTAAAGTTCAATGCTAAGAGCAGGAGGAGATTCATTCGGGGGATACCTGTTAATGGTCACTCTACCCCTGCTTAATCTTAATGTTAAATAAACCTGTTCATAGATGAAAAAAGAAACAATATTCATTCGGGGGATACCTGTTAATGGTGTCACTCTACCCCTGCTTAATCTTAATGTTAAATAAACCTGTTCATAGATGAAAAAAGAAACAACATCAGATACTCTTCCACCACATCAGGTTTACACTATAAACACGTACATCCAGGAAGCGCTCGGACGTCAGGCACGTCCGCATTAACGATGGCAGTGAGTCCGAGGTTCGCGAGAGCTCCTCGGATCAGTCCACACGGGAAGACCAGGAACAGTAGCGCCATCTCTCTCGTCTCCTGCTCCGTAGCAGCCGAAATGCCCGCAAGCCAGCGGAAACTGAAATCCTGCACCACGAAAACGCCTCGATGGTTCGTCTGCAGCTTGTCGATCTGCTTCTTAAAGATAGCGATCCAGAAATCCTTACACACGAACTTAATCACGTCTAGCGGCTCTAGCATCCTCGGTCTGTCTTTTGTCACACGCTCGGCGAAACGGCAGCCCACGTCGTAGCCCATGGACTCGAGTTTAACGATGACCGCTTCACGATGGGCCGCTTCCTCCTCTGGCGTGGGCGTCACGCCCTCCACCTGCCATGGGTAGCGCTCCAGCTGTACATAAACAGGTTTAGAGTACACATATGTACCCCATTACCCAAAGAATACCCACCATGGAGCGCACAATCTCGCCGAAGAGCTGCTGGAAGCAGCCATCCGCCACCTCCTTCATCTTTTTTTACTGATGGAAATGCAAATTATAGTGTCCCACACTAAACAATGTCATTAAATCGAATCATTATTGTGACATGTCTTTAGCCGAACTCACTTCCAATATAAAAATTGCATCGAGATCGCCGTCATGAGCGCCGCCAAGAGCCCTGAAGTGGTGGACGGTATGATCGACGACAGCCTATTGGGCGTGCTCATCATTCTTCTCGTCGTTATGCTCAGTACTGGCTACGTCTACGTGCAGCAGCTACAGCAGGGGAACGCCCAGCAGCAGCAGCCTGCCAACCTTCGTATGGCGCCGTCCACGGCTGCGGCACTGGCCTCATCGCCTGCACGCGCCTCCATCGCCACCTCCGGTCTCAGTGACCGTCAATTGCGTCTGCACTTCACGCTTCCCATGCGCAACGGTGCGCGCACCGTCACAATTAGCGCCGATTCGCTACTGCAAATGACGATGGATAAGGCGGAAGCTTTAGCCTGGACGAACGAGGACGCGCCAGCGCTGCTGGCGGATCTGACACAGGTGGCAGACGTGTATCTTCTCTGCACTGTGACGGACACAGAGGACACGCAGCGTATCCGCGAGTTCGTGACGACGCATCCAGACTTGAAATCCAGCGGATTTAAGCCACACAAACTCCTCTTCTGTACCACGTCAATCGGCAAGATTGCGTTCGTGCGGCAGATTGAACCTCATGTTCATGTGGAAGGTAATGCGCTTTTTAACGTTGGAGGGGAAGACAGCATGTTTACAATGTATTGTTGATGTTGTAGTGGATGCTGCAGTAGTTCAGGAACTGGAGAAGCATGTGCCGCGGATTGTGTATATCCCAAGCTCGCCGGAGAAGACAGTGACGCCCTCGGTCCCTAACGTCATTCATGTGGGAGACAGCTTTGCAGGATATTTCTCGCTGCTCAGCTCGAAAGAGCGACAGTAGCCTATGTGTTTGCTAATATCGGATCTTGGTCTAGCAAGAGTTTGCAACCTCATAATGTTCGCTCTGAATTTATTTACAGGTTTCCTGCTTGGAGTTAGTATTAAAAAGAACTCGATCGATTCGGAAAAGCTGCTCTAGAGTCTGTAGGACTAGAAAGAGCAGTGTATCCATACGTCGCCATGGATGCAGAAGGCCATAATCCGCTGGGTCGCCATTGACGACCTCGGGGATTTGAATTGGCCCAGCCAGCGTCTGCAAAATCCGGGAATAGTCGAGTGTGTATCCATTGTATCCATGGGAGCTGCTGAGCGGTTCCTTGACGTTCAGACCACAAAATTGTTCAAGAAGCACTAGCCTCTGATTGCCTGCGTACTCTGCATCGTCGTCACTCGCGCTAGAGCAAGTTCTGCTCAAGTTGTTCCGCAAGACGCTGACAACTTCAATGAGAGAATTGGCAAGCGTTTTCTTGGCGAGTGAAAGCATTACGTCTTCACGCGGCACAGCTTCACTAAATGAAGATTTCTTGTCTTTACATTGCAGCCACCGCGCGATAGCGAGTTCTGTTGCGCCACCACCTCTGCAACAATAAACGTTTGCGAGTTGAGGTGATTCGACATCCGAGTTGACTCGAGGCTCCAACCAACTTCGGAGAATACGAAGCCCTTTCACAATTGCTGCGTAGTATTGCTTGTATACTCCCTTCGTTGGTGCATGAACAACGAGTTGTGGGATTACGACATTTGGCTGCTGGTTGTCACTACTCCAGCTAACTTTTCTCCGCTCTAGTCCACGCAGCCGTAAGCACGCTTGCTGGTGAAATCTCACGGTGGATACACCTTTGGTACAAACACCAATATGCTTCGAGGTGATGTCATCAAACACACTTGCAAGTGGAAAAATGCCAGCAGTCACACAGAGTGCCTCAACATCTTCAGGTTCCGCTAATTGTACGCATGCGATACCGTGGCGGGTACAAGCAGCGATTACGCTTTCATCAAGAGCTTCGGTGCTAATGACAAGCTGAATCTCCTGTCGGTCTCGAAGATGACGCACAAACCTTGAGATAAACAGGTGTGCTGCATCTTGCGCTGTGAATAGTTCCTCGTCTGTACTCGTAGCAAGCTCGACATGATTGGACCCATCAGACAGTGAAAGTTGACTGGTGAAGCAGGCGAATCGTAACTGACTTGAGGATCCACTGAGCATTCCTGGTGGCTGCGATGTTACCACCGACTTCTTCAATATAAACTCATCACATGGCACCACATACGATGCTCGCAGAGACGGTGAAGCCATGAAAATCACCGCATCGGAGGCACCTTTCATAAATTGCTGTACACGTCGAAACAGCATCTTGTCGGTCTTTTCGGTCGCAGCTACTGTACATGCAGACGCAGTGAATATCCACTGTAGAATCAAATCAGCCATAAACTGTACTGCATGCTCTCCAAGTACACCACGCAGCCCCGATATCAAAATCTTAGCGCTCACAGCACGAAACTGCAATCAACATACCCACATGATTAGCATCGAAAACGTAGCCTCCGACTCAAGAAGCTTTTTCATCGAACCTGCTTCGACGGCTGCAAAGTCTCATTATCAAACTCAACAGGCACAGAGAGCTTTAGTCTGCTCAAACCTGACTGTGGTGCTTGCATCTCTTGTTGCAGCTCCCACTTCAGCCCTGCAAAAGCTCTCGATAGTCGCGAGCGATCACCTTTCCCTCTCTCTAGACCTTCCGTCGCGTACCTCACAGCTGCATCTATCAGCAATATGAACTCACTGGACCCGTCGCCGAGCTGTTTGTGCACCCCATTGGCTGCAGTGAGAAGGAATGTGGCGAGAGGGTCAACTGCACTCAGGCCCTTCTTCCACGCTGCCAGGACTGCGTGTCCTTCGCCCGTGACAACCGGCGCTTCTGCGGGTCTGAACAATAGCGTCTCCTCTCCGCAAGGACCGAAGCTCCGTCGACAAAGCGCTGCGAGGCTCGCAGTTGTGCGCTCCAACTCGGCATCAATGCTCATTATAGTCCGTGTCGTTTCGGCAAAAAGTATCTTTTGAAGCGCCATCTGATTGGCTGGCGTAAATGGCCGTTTCTGTACCATTAAATGGGTACGCTTTTGCCTACGCGTACACTGACAATGGGCTGACCAGTTTACGGGTCTAATGGAGTATCTGTATTTTGTTGTCTTTACTACGCAAAGGCGACGCTAAAATGTATGTGGAAGGAAGCGGGGCAGAGATCATACAGATCTCGAGCCAGCAGGAGCAGGATCTGCAACGAGTCAACGGAGACCGAAGGACACAGCTGAAACGTGGTGGACTCGCGGCCCTCGCCGTCTTAGAAGAATGAAGCAACTAATTGAAGGTGGTCTTAGTTCTCACCACCCTTCTTGCCCGTCTTGGACTTGATCGTCGACATGGCGTCAGCTGCAGTGTGCTTGGCCATCTCCAACCCCGTCGTTGAAGCCGAACGCGCCTACAAAGTGACGTCGTTTCAGTAAAACGTCAGCAAAAATGATCAAAATCGGCCTTAAATCTAAACTGACTCACCTTCTCCAAGGCTCCCGAGGCGACGATCGACGTCCGCTCGTAAGCGCCACTGGCCATCGTAGACGACTTCTTGAAAGCATCCGTCTCCTTGAGCTTCCCGTACTGCTCCTGACTGGCTGTGGCGGCGCTGCTCAGTCCCCCTGCGAGTGTCTTTCCAGCGTTCGAAGCCTTGGCAGCCTCCAGGGCGGCACCCGACTTCTCCTTAAACATGGAGAAGGTCTGGCCGAGCACTCTGTTGTAACATTTAACAGCAAGTAAGCGAAATGTTAATTGTTGTGGACAGTTCTACAAGATAATCCACCGGTTCCGAACGCACTTGGAGGCCGTGTTAGCTCCGTTCTTAAGCTTATCCACAGGCAAAACGTTGCTCACGGACGAGGAGCGGTCGCTCTTGGCTGAAGCCGTAGACTTCTTGTCATCGTCCGAGTCGTCCTGCGTCTGCGGCTGCTCGTTCTCCTTAGAGACGGTCTCTTCCTTTTCCCCGTTAAAGATGAGGTTGTCCAGGTCCTTGTCGTCCGACTGCTTCTGCTTGAGCGACACGTCGTCCATGGCTGTGATTAATGCTGGGGAAGGGCGGAAAAAGGGATTTTGGGGGAGCCGCGGTATCGGTAAAGACTTGGGACTACGTCTTCGATTGGCAGAAAAAAGAACCAATCATAATAGAGGCGATTTACAATTTTTCTTTTAAGAATATGTTAAGTAAGCGCTAAGTAAATATTAGTTCTCACAAGTTTTATTTCACGTGCACCACATGATTCAGCACTTCCGCAATATCCTCACTCAAAGTTTCCGCACTGTCATGAGCAAGCGCACGGTAGTGGAGTGGTCTCCGCATGATACGTCGCTCTTCGCCGTGGGGGCGGACAACCTGCGGCTCTTTGAAGTAACAACATCCTCCGGTGACTACGCAGCTGAGCCTTCAGCACCCTCGACGCAGCGTAAACGCGCGTTCCGCGTCGTGCGCATCAACGCCAAAGTCTCGCAGCTCAAATGTCTGCAGTGGTATCCGTTTGAAGCCAAACCACTGTTAATTGCCACAGGAACAGGGTCGGGTAAAGTGTTGCTGTGCGACTTTGAGGACCCACGATCTCGTGTCATGCGCGAGTTCCTGCCCAAGTACAGTCGTCCGTGTCACGCTGTGGCGTGGAACCCGTCAGTGCCCAATCAGCTCGCTGCAGGCTTTGAGAAAGTTCGCAGCGATTTTTGCACTTTAGTGTGGGATCTCAACACATCAGGGGCTGCAGGACCCTCGGGAGGAGCGGGAATGACCAGCAGCAACAGCAGTGGGAACATTGAAGGGCTTGTAGACCAGGATGGAGGTCTCGACAGGTCCAGGAAAGGAGGAAGCAATGGCAGCAGCGCCAGTATTGGCGTAGGGGCCGGCGCCAATGGTTTATCGGCTGTGGACTCCAAACCGGTGCATGAACTGGCCAATTCGGAGGCGACGATGGCGCTTTCGTGGGTGCCATCGCAGCCGACGTGTCTGGCCACAGGAACAGGCTTCAAGTGGCTGCGCGTGTACGATCTTCGTGCCAAGGGGTCGCCCATGAGCGTTGTAGCACATAACAAGGCGGTGCTAGGCGTGGTGTTCGACCAGCATCGACCGCATATGCTGGCAACGTACAGTGACGCACCCCAGGAACCTGTCAAAGTGTGGGATATTCGTCAGCTCGAGTCGTCGTCCGGACCGCTGCTTTCATTGTACCAGACGAGCAAGAACCTCGCTCAGGTGTCGTGGTGTCCTTCCAAGCCTGGGATCTTAGTTACTGCGTCCACGGAGGAAAAATGGGTGTCGCTATGGGACGCTACGAAGCAAGAGAGTGGGTCCTCGACACTCAAAAAGCCGTTCCGTAGGCGCTACACGTCGGAGCCGCTCACGTCCTTCTCGTGGCAGCACGTAGACTCACCATCGAGAATGCAGCGCGCGACAAATGCAGGTAAAAGCAGCAATGCCCAGAAACTTCAGCTTGCGGCGGCAGCATTCCCGAACCGACTTTTAACGGCGTCAATTACTGGAGAACTGGGGGATATTTCAGTTCATGACGCGATGCCACTCTCTCTGTCGTCTCATGGAGCTGTATCATTCGGCTGTGGTAGACTGTTATTTGGTGGATCTGTAAGCGGAGCTGGTTTGGGGACGTCAGCTGTAACGCGACTGGCACTGGAAGAGGAGATTAACTCGGACTCTCGCATGGAAGAAGACATATCGAATGAAATGTACAAGCTGGCCAAGCAAGGATACTCCATTGGCTTGTCGAAGAACTTAAAGCTGTTCAATGAAGCGACCACACGAGGCCGACAATTACGAAATTTGTGGCTATGGGTTGACCAAGTGGAGGCGCTTCGACGAATCCGAGCCTCAAGGGTAGAGCAATCACGCTCTTCGAGTAATGGCCTCGGAAATAGTGCTGTAAATGCTGCAATGGCTGGTCCTTTGAGGAGCTGGCCAGTTGACCCAAATACGCTCGTGATCGCTGGTGTAAAGAATTTATTGACCGCTTCCGGGGAGTCTCCAGCAACTGCGAAGCCTGGAGTTTCTAGTTCGTCTGCCACTGTTCAGGAGGACTCGAGAGAAGAAGATATCGTGGGAATCGCATCTGTGATGAAAACGGATCAAGTACTTGGCTGTCAATTCTTCGAAGGACCCGGACGGCGGTTGAGTTTGCTCGCATGTAACTGGGACCCTGATAGTGGACAAGGTGGGGGCCGTGAGTCCTCAGCCGGGTCGGGAGGACCAGGTCCCGATAGCGCAGCTGGAAGAAATATGCATCGGAGTAGCTCAACCATCTGGAATCCACAGAAGCAATACGACGAGAACGCTCATTTTGCCAACCGCTCGTGGAATGAGAACAGTCGACATGAGTTGCAGAACATCCTGACTCGGTGTTTTTGCCAACCGCTCGTGGAATGAGAACAGTCGACATGAGTTGCAGAACATCCTGACTCGGTGCGAGCTGGAAGGTAATTACGCAAGAGCGGCAGCTCTCGCAGTGTTTCACGGTGACTTGAATGCAGCAGTGGCACTACTACAGAAAGGAGCTACGTGGCTGACGCAAATGCAACACTTGAACGTCGGGGTGTCGTCACCGTATTCGCCAGACTTATTGCAGCTCATCGCGATGTCTGTCAAATGCAACACTTGAACGTCGGGGTGTCGTCACCGTATTCGCCAGACTTATTGCAGCTCATCGCGATGTCTGTTGCGGGGTACTCGGCTTCCATCGCAAGCGCAGGAGGTTTGTCGCTCTGGTCAAACATGACGCAGCAGCTTTTAAAACGGAGCGAGATCATGTCACAAGCGAATCCGCGGTACTTCCACGCGATGCTCTCCTTCTTATGCGCTGCAAGCTCTACCTCTTCATCGAGCTCCACGAACATGAACACTATGAGAGCTAATCAACAGCCACCACGGCGTCCAAGTAACCGAAGACAATGGGCAAGTGTGGATGGGTTGGCTGCTTTTGGGGGAGCTCGACCTGCAAGTGCTGGTGCATACTCAGCCATTCTGAACGATATCACGCTTCCACTAAGTGACAGACTTGCGTTTGCTTGTCGGTTTCTCCAAGCTGACGAGTTGGCCGCGTTTGTCGCTCAACACGAAGAGGAAAGCGAACAATTTGGACGCTTGGAAGGCTTAATTGTGACTGGATTAAATGCTGATGGCATCCGGTTGCTTCAGAAGTACCTCGATATGACGGGCGATATTCAGACGTTGGCGTTGCTAGCAGCCCGTCTACCGTCTTCCTATGTCTCGAAGGCGGCACCTCTGGAGAAGTGGATTCAAATCTATAAGGATTTACTTAATCAGTGGCAGCTCTTCCACGAGCGAGCTCGATTTGATGTGGGTCGCTCACAGCTTGAAGATTTACTTAACGGCTTCGCTAGTTTTTCTCGCGACTCTGATGCAGACGATCTTCAAGCTGAACTGTCAGCTCCATCGACGCTTTCGATTCCCCCACAATTGTTTGTACGGTGCAACTTCTGCAATGCCTCGCTATCTCTGGCGAGTTTGCTTCGTCTTGGTGGCTCACACTCGTCGTGGTTGAATCGTGCCAAGCCAAAACTTACGTGCTGCCCGACCTGCCGAAAGCCCTTGCCACAGTGTGCGCTCTGTTTGCTTCCCTTCGGATCACTGAATCCCTACTTTGAGTTGGCCCACCGCCGCTCACGACAAACGGCAGAGGCAGTAAACACGCTGGTGAGCAGTGCGGCTGCCGATTATGGAGGGGTCTTGAAGGAGCCGAAAAGCGGCAAAAACGAGTACGAGAACCTCGCTCAGCTATCGAGCATCCCGTTTGTTGAGTGGTTTACTTGGTGTCAGTCATGCAAGCATGGTGGCCACGCTCACCACCTGGCCGATTGGTTTAAAGCACACAAGGTATGTCCTGTCACGGACTGCAACTGCCACTGTCAGCACTTAGACTTGCCAATCGTAGGCGACGACAATCAAACTCAGATCATCGAGCATCAGCGAGCAAGCGCTGCGGCGTTGGCTACCCAGCGTGCAGCGGTGTTAAAGGGAAAGAAGAAGCAACAGCAGCAGCAACAACTTCAACAGCAAAAGCAGCAAGAGACGAAGACAACAATGCGTGGCGGGAAGAAGTCGTTCTTGGACAAGCAGCAGCAACAGCCGCCATTGGGATCGCAGGGCTCACAGCACAGTTTCTCAATGTCTTCCACCATTGGTACGGGCTCCACATACCGCTCTTTCTCTTCAGCTCAGCTAAGACCAAGTGGCTCGAATAGTGGATACCCACCACCTTTCTCGCTATCAGGAAGCGCTTCTGGTGCAAACGTCTCGAGTGGAAGCGCGGGTGGAGGTGTGAGCCACGTCGGCAGCGGGGCGATGAGCGATGGGATTTCTCTTGGCAACAAACTGGACCAGTTAGAGAAAGACAAGAGCAGCTATCAGTACATGTGATCCTGCAACACCAAAAGGTACGCGGTGGATAAATGAATTGGTTTTTGTTATGTGTAACAGGGTGTACGTCTTTCCTCCTGGACTTTACAGTTTTACATGGAACGAGTTGACTCCGAGACGGGAGACTCGACGACTGTAATCGTCCATGATCTCTTGCTCGGTGGTCCCTAGTCGCTTCATCGCTCTTTCTCGATGCAGTTGTTCGTCGTTGAAGCCGAACATGAATTCGACTTTAGAATTCGGCTCCATCTGTGAGATTCCAGTGTATCGACGCAGCTCCTCACTCCGGACAATGTCGACGTCACAGATCCCCAACTTCTTCATCCCTTTCTCCTTCTTAAGGATGTCGGCGTTCACCCCAAGACGATCGAGCGCATGAGGACTGACGTCATCTACAGAGTACGTGATACGTCGCTTGCTGGGCTGAAGTGTCACTGCCGTCCCAAGTTTTGGTGGCACCATCGTCGGTAGGATCGGCTCCATGTTGGCTGTTAACTCCCAAGACACCGTCTCTATCTTTGGTACACTGTTGAGCCGAATGGGTTGCGGCATTTCGAGTTCCGGCGGTGGGTTGTCGTCTACCGTTAAAGGCGACTTGTCCAGAGTATCAACGACTGGTGCTTTTCCCTCGTCAAGCTGCAGTGGAGGGAGTGTTTGCGAACGCAGTAAGCTTCGTCTGGATATAGTGCTGGCTCCCTCCTCTTCGTCCTTGATAGACTGCGGAAGGTAAAAGGGCGGCACAGCGGCACCTTCACCGTCGGTCTCCGCCAGCGATGCTATGGTTCCTGGGGTTATCTCCTCGTCTAGCGAAGAACAAGAATGGATGGAGATAGCGACCTTGGCGCAAAATAGCTAATGTGTCCCGTGGAAGGATCTCGAGAGAACCGTCGCGATCGGTTTAGAAGCAAGCGGCTTGAAACGCATGGTATATCAGTTTCGGTTGCTCCTCCACACCATTTTGCCGTTTGGTTCACGCACCGAAGTTGCGAAATGGCACACTCGAGGGATGTTGTTCCCCATTAATGACCTGCGTTGGTATTGGGAACGTATCACGTCAGTATGGACAACCACGACGGAGCTTCGTTACGACGTCGTCGGTAGACGTTGTCACGGAGAGCTGAAGGTATTCACCAGTCATCCACTCCAATGGGAGATGGAAAACTGCTTGCAGTTGTGACGCATCACTCGTGATTGGCAGGAGCTGAAGCCGCTGTGATGTCAAGGTATTTCGGTTGCTAAATAGTGGTTCGGTGAGAAAATGTATACGGGCGAGTACAGACGAAAACTTCGCTTATGTGGATGAAAAACCTATGGATCACACCTTCCCGTGGTTCGGTGAGAAAATGTATACGGGCGAGTACAGACGAAAACTTCGCTTATGTGGATGAAAACCCTCTGGACCACACCTTCCTATATGAACGCGGATGGATCGATGTCCTGGTTTCAGGTTTCAATAACATCCGCCGCTGGGCCCTCCTTCCTCATTTAATAGCAGTCCGGAAAGATATTTTGGCAATTCAGAAAGCAGATGACGATGATCTTTGGGCTTTAGGTACATCGGATCGATGTCCTGGTTTCAGGTTTCAATAACATCCGCCGCTGGGCCCTCCTTCCTCATTTAATTGCAGTCCGGAAAGATATTCTGGCAATTCAAAAATCAGATGACGATGATCTTTGGGCTAGGTACATTGAGTGTTAGATGCTGACACCGCTTTGTTGGAATGTTCAAGAGAACGCACGAGATGCAGAACAAAGAAAATATCTTTGTTAAACGCTTTAGAACTGTGGGTGACTACTATCTACCTCCATCGCAGGTAATTTCGAGTTGGGGTGAGACTGTGTCACTTTCGTTGCAGTATGCTGCAGCAGAATTAAACACGATGGACGTCTCGGTGAACAAATCTCTGTTAGGGACGGCTGCGAATTCACAAGTATTGCACTTTCCAACCTCTTGATCCATGGACGTCGCATTGGCGCTTCACATAGCGGTGCGCTAATGCCGCACGTGTGGAGATAGTACCAATCACAGCGTATCGAAATTAACGTTAAGTCCTCAATTGCTCGATTGAGTGTGTGCTTCATCGATCAACTTACAAACATTCGAGCAATTTCTCAAGCCACTTCGATGTCTTAGAAGAACAAGTATGCCTACAGCTCGAGTGAAAGAAGTTTCGCTTGGTATCGAAGTCGCTCACAGATGGTCCGTGATGTGAGCAAGTTTTTAGATAATTTTCAGTCTTGGACAGCACATTAAATCTCCTACGTGAAAGGTAGATATTTCTTTTTTACACCACCCAAATCGTCAAGGTAATTGTTCGCTTAACTGTAAATTACAAATCATGTTGCTCGAAGCGGAAGGGTATCCAGGATACCAGTAAAGTCACCTCGAAATTCATTAAAAGACTTGGTGATCGATCACGAGAAGATGTTCGTGTTTCTTTGTAAAGCTAAATCCCGTCCAGATACAAAGCATCTGTGCGTCGGTTTTCAGAAATCAAAACTTGGAGATTCACCATTTGCGCCGCCGCTGAGTAAAAAAAACCAGTGCGCTGGAATCTTATCTGTTGTTGAGCGGCGAAGAAATACATTACCTTTACGGTATCGTCTTGAGCTTTTTCAGTTCTCGCTTCCACTCTCACTATTAATACTACGTAGTACTACAGTAGTACTCCGTACTTAATTAAGTAAAGTAGTAATAACTTCTTTTAAATTAAAATAAGATGTTAATTAAACTGATTAAATTTGCCGCTTGCAGTCTTCCTCCTGTCCAGTCAACATCATCTTCGCTGCGTTTTCACAGAATAGTTGACAGAATCGAGTAGAAGACTCGCAAAATGAAACTCGAAATAACATGACTCCAGTCAGGTGTTGACTCAATTGTATTTGCGCTATATCCTTGTGCGACGCTTCAACATTCATTTTAAAGACCAAAAACACCAACATGAAGGAAGTAAAAATGCAGTGCTGCTGTATTTACATTGAAGCAGCTCCAGCCGGTCAAAATGCCGGCCCATAGATAGCGAATAAGATAGATAGAGCGACCCGCAGCCGAGTGCATCCCCTGCTGATGCCTCGAGTCGGCGCTGTCGAAAATCCAACCGTGATGATGAAGAACAGGCGTTTGACGCCTGGTTTTGGGATCAGGAGGTGGCGTCAGGGTCGTCCAGACAGGCTTCCGAGCCGTAGATGGACGACACCAACCCACTCAGACGACTGCGAAGACGGTCGTTGCGCTCACGCAAGTTTTGGACAGCCTTCATCATCAAAAAAGAAAGAAAAAAGAACACAGAAACGTCAGAAGGACAGTTCGTAACAGTTTACAACCCCACGCAGCAGGTTCCTCACCTGTTGGCTCTTCTCGAGTACCAGTTTCTTGCGAAGACGCGCTCTCCGCGCGTGCAGCCGGTTACGTTCGCGTCGCACGCGTTCGCGCTCCTCTTTCGAGCACACGAGCACGTTGTTACCGGTGGCTGTGGATGCGTATGGTCTCTTACCGTTAGCATTAAGCTGCGTGGCGACGAGACACGTGCACGCGTCTTCCTGGTTCAAACCAGGACAGTCCTTCTCGTGGTCCTGGATGTCCTCGTGGTCCGCGTCCACGTCGCTGTCAACTTTCACAGCTTCGCACAGTTGTCCGTCCTCGTCTCTGTCTTCTGTCGAGTTGACACCCACCTGCTCGAGCTTTTGCACGCACGGGAGGTCCAAAACGTTTCCGAGACGCAGCAGACACACGGCCGAGACGTGGAAGTCAAATGCCTGACGCAGCAACTCGTACTCGTCCTGCAGTGCTTCAATGCGCTCCTTAAGACTCTCAAGCAACTCTCGTTTGCGGATGCGCGTGCGCTGAGCGTGCAGTCGGTTACGTTCGCGACTCACACGCAGCTTCTCATTCTCCCCCAAAGGGTACGAAGACAAATCCATCTCAAGTCGCGAGCCCAACTGCAGCAACGGCAACGTCGTCTCCTTAGCCAATACGGCGCCGTCCTTCTTAATAGGGGACGAGGAAGGCGCAAACGTGGCGCCCAACTGACTCGGCTGGACACTTGTAGGCGTGCGCAAATTAGCGGGTTCTTCGTCGCTTAAGTGGTTCTTACGCCGCATGTAACTGGGTAACGGCACACCAAAGTACCTCGCCATGTCCTCCTCATACTGTTCGCGCTGTTCCTCGCTTTCATACGTTAATACGCACCCGCTACTGGCAAATAGTGGCCCTATAGGCGGCAGTACGATGGGTATCCCGTAGTCGAGCGACATGAGCGTCGCTTGTTCACGTCTGGAGCAAATTGCGGACTGACTGGCTGGCTGAGTGAGTGTACTGTACGCCCTTCCGCTTGGCTGACGTTCACTCTTCGTTCGATCGCTTGTGGGTCGCCTCGGCTTTGCGCTCGAAGGGCTTTGAGTGGTTTGGAGCCAAATGCCGAATAGCGCTCTGCTGACGTAAGGACTCGCCTGGTCTTTTTTCGAAGCCAGTGGTTCACTCGAAGTTTGTATGGGAAGGATCCGGCCGTACGCTGATTGGCTGGTGCACGTGACGTACGTGTCGCCCTGGTTTTCACTTGGCTTTTGTAAGAGATCTTCTGGGGTTAGAAACGACGTTGAACTTCCGACGCAAGAAGCCAGTACCGTGAGTCCGAGTTATCAACACGAAGACCGCCAGAATGTTTCGACTACGAGGTCGCCTTCTGGTTGCAAATGAGGTTTTATAGCGACTTAACCCTTTAAAGTGCTGCCGTTTTGCATTCACTACACCTATATAAGCTATCCTTAGCGCGTTCTTTTTCCGAGATCTTTATCAATGGGGTTGGGATCAGCCGCGCCCTTTCGCTGTCAAATCAAGTGCAACTGAAAAGGGAGATGAGCGACGCCTCGTACGTAGCGGTACCAACTTCAACGTCTCGGTCCGTGATTGCGGTCGAGTTAAGGCGCCGACACGAGGAAGCCGCAGCTCAACAGCAGGAGGAGAATGCGAGACGAGAAGCTCAACGAGATCGTACGCGCAGTCTCGTTCGACTCATGCAACTCGATACTCGCGACGGAATTAAAGTCGCTTTGCATGCAGGTGGGTTGCTTCTATTGATTGATTTTCTTACGCGGCTGACGGTATTTTATTGTTGGTGTTTTATCACTTTTGCAGAGAACGCGTCTCACTACAATCTGCATGTGGCGGTGCAGGAGCAGATAAGCACATTGCAGAGTCGCTACCAGCTTGAGAAGAAGAGACTGGCGACGGTTCATGACAAGTGCGTACGGTGGTGATAGAACGTTGTACACTTGGCTGATGCGCGTCATTTGTACAGGAAAGAGCGTCACGAGAGATTGCAGCATGTGAAGGTAGTGCGTGAGAGGAACGTGGCGATACTAAAGCAGCACTTAGCGCAACTAGATGCAACGGCACCCGCTGTGGTACGTCCTGGGAGCTCTTTCAGCACTGAGATCAGTCGAGCGGCGACGCCTGCTGAGATTGTTTCACTCCCGGAGGTGGAAGTGTCAAAGGGGAAGAAACTACGACATGGTGCGGTCTCGGCAAAAGACTTTAAGGAGCTCATGGATCGAATCAGAGCGATTAAGCAAGAGCGACGGACGATGTTGGACCCGTACACAGCTAACCTCAAGGTGAATAGCAGCAGATAGTAGTTATTGCTAGTCAGGAAACTGACTGGGTACTCTCGATATTTACTGCTAGCTCGCACGTCTCTGGGATCGTCTTCACGATACGACTCGCTGTTTGGAGAACTATGAGGCTGCGTGTCGGATGCTGAAGGATACAGAACTCGCACAGATACCCCCTGAAGTGCTGGATGACGTCCTGGAGAAACAGCGACTCAGGGTCAGCAATGAGCAATTTGTATGCTTCAAACACAACTCTGATGTGAAGTTGTGCCATCTTAAGCGGAGAACATCACTGCACTATCTGTTCTCACGAGCATTGCAGCGGAAACAGCGCCGAGAAGCCTCAGGTAAATCGTTTTGCGCGGAAAAGCAAGCACGAGTTGGCACTTGGAAGTAAAAGCTCTCGACTTTTGTCATTGTAGATTTGATATCGAAGTTCATTAGCCTCGCACTTCCAGAAGACAGAGCTAAGGATCTATACTATGTGGAAAGGTTAGTGTACTGCAAATATCTTTTTGTTGCACGAGCAAATGCTGTTCTTGCTGATACCTGTATGCAAAGGATTTTGCGCGAGCAGGAATACATCGAAGACCCGACGCTCGCAAGCCCTGACGCGATCATGTTCGCTATTCGAAGTACCAACAGTTTGGGGCAGTACGTGAAGCTTTAGAGTTGATAATATCTTGATTTGCTGACTAATTTTTACCATGCAGTTTGACAGATCTGCGATTCCAATTACTGCAAGAACTGCTGGCTGAATCACCGAGAGACCCATGTATAGCTGATATTCTACTTTCTTGTACTTAAGTATCTTCTAACGAGTTAAATGCTGTAGATCTTATCGAGTCAGTGGCAAATATTCACGTTCGCAGAGGCGAGTTCGCTACTGCTGAAGCTCTTACTGCTCGATTCATGGCACTCCCGTCTATCAAGCAGATTTCACTATTCAATACGCTTTCAAAGCTGAGATGTGGCATTTGACATGGAGAGCAGCCAGGACAAAATGATGCGAAGTTTTAACATTTTTTCGAAAAATGGGCTCAATTAATAGGACCTTTTTAATATCCATAAATACGACTCGCAATATTTTTTTAATTTTATTTCCCTAACCTAATTTTGTAAACGCACTAGTACCGGTACCGATACCGGTACAGTAACCTCTCGAAAGTGCGCCAATCAGTTCAAACGCATCCCGCCAAAAACCGCATCCATTCCGCATTATGGCACTGGAGAAGGACTTGGTGCGTGCGCTGCAGCCGCTCTCACTAGGCGCTGTGCCTGCGCGCGCCATCTCTTCGCTCTTCGATACAGGCGGCACTGCAGCACTACGCGAAGAATGGGTCGACAACGTCTCGCGCCGCCAGTTGCGCGCGTTAGATCACGTGTTCGCCAAGTATCTGCGACGTCATGGGAAATCAGCGGCAGATGAGCAGACGACGCGTCTTTGGAGCTTCTTCGCGTCTCAGGAAGCCATTGACGCTGTGTTGGACACACAACAAGATACGGAGAACAGCGACGCCGTGTATCGCTCGCTCTTCGCTCTACTTCAGGGAGTTTTAAACGTACGCGACGTATATGGAGCCATGAGCGACACGGAGAAACGCCGAGCGCTGCTGAAGACGCTAGTGGCGGCCAAAGTGTATTTAATGTGGTTGCAGCTACCTGGAGGTTCCGCCTACGGACTTTTCATGTCTTATGTGTATCGTCAGGTGTTGGATTCGCTTAAGAAGTGGGTCGTGCTCATGGCTGCGAAGGATCAGGTGGGTGTAGCTGTTACTTCAAAGAAGAAACGAGGACGACAAGGTAGAAGGAAGGAACAGAGCAGTGACGAGAGTGAAGAAGACAGCCAAGCTATGAATCGGATGCTTACGACCTACGGACTCGAGTTACTGGAGATGCTCGTTGCCTTTTTAAAGAACTTTTCTCTCTCGGCAAGTAAGGAGTCGATTGTACCGACTATTGATACTGCAATTGCATTGCAGACAGCGCTATTACCAGAGAATGAAGGTACAGCATCGGCTATGACTAGCAAAACGCTGCAAATTGTCGAGGCGTTGGTGAGTGGGACTCACGGTGAGCCATTGCAGGTTGGACGAGTCATTCTGCATTGTTATATCCCTGGTGTAACGTTCCAGGAAAGTGTAGCGAAGGAAAACCGCGCTTCCTTACGCTTCCACAAGCTCTCGATGGACGTCATCACTCGGATACAACGGATTACTATCAAGCGTTCCAGGAAAGTGTAGCGAAGGAAAACCGCGCTTCCTTACGCTTCCACAAGCTCTCGATGGATGTTATTACTCGGATACAACGGATTACTATCAAAAGCTGCGAAGATGATGATGCGGAAGAAAGTGCATTGCAGGAGAACTCGTTAATGCTGCTAGGTTTGGTCCAGAATGTTTGTCTGCAAGCACCAGGTCTTGCAGATGAGCGCCAACGTGTGCTCAACTTCGTTTTCTCGACGGTTATGGCTGGACGGAGAGAAAATGATCGCCAGGAGAGCGAGAAATTGAGTGAGTTTAGCGATGAGGAGTGCGTGAGACTCGCGCGATTTCTTGTTAGTTATTCCCGCAATTCGAAGCTGAAATACCGCCAGTTCGCTGTGGAGCTCATCGGCCGCTTTGTCCTTGAGGCCAGATTCTGGAAAGTGAAGGAAGACGAGGTTTCTGAACTGCTGATCCCATACTCAGGCGTAGGTCCTCTATTAGAGGTGCTAATTGACCGTGCCCGTGATAAGATGTCCCAAGTTCGCACAAAGGCAATTGCAGGAATCTCGGCAATGCTAACGCTTGGGTTGTCTAACTTAGCTAACAGTGGCGAGGAGGACGGTGATGAACGCATGGATGGTATCGGATCAGAAGCTATTGCGAATTCATTACAGAAGCTACTGTACGAGCCATTAACTGATACTGAAGGCAACACGACGCTGGAAGAAACACCATTAATGCTGCGCCTCATTGATCTCTTCCGGGAACGTCTAGTAGACGACAAGACATTCGTGCGTAGAGCTGCAGTGCACGCTTTAGAAGCACTCTTGACTGCCCACACAGGTGATACAGTCCTTGATTCTTCAAAGAGAGATCTGTTTGACATCCACGCACGCTGTACTGATTCCTCGGTCGTTGTCCGTGTGCAATCCATCAAGTCGCTGTCAGCAATCCTACTCAAGTTTCCAGGTGATGTTGAAGCCCAGAAGATATGGAATCTTGGCGTGCTCCCGCTTTGCGTTGATCCCGAGACGAGTGTGCAGTCTTGTGCTCTTGAAGCGGCTGGCCGAGTTGTGTTCGATCGAATTCTTACGTGGTACGACTCGCGTCGCAACAAGACCCAGCGACAGGCTCTCGAGTGTGTTTGGATGCTTGTGTCGCACCTGGATGGCGTCATGGCTCGTTGTTTACAGAAAGCTATGCGAATGCTTATCAAAAGTGACAAAATCAATGTTGAGAAGATTGCAAAGGCGTGCATCTTCGCCATCGAAGAGAGCGTCAGTCCGTACAGTTCAGGAGAAGAAATGCAAGACGAAACGGAAGATGATACTACGCGTCGACTATTGACTCGTTACTGGGGCTTCAGTTGGATAGTACTGGAGGAATTAGCGCATTCGGGCAATCTTATTGAGGCTGTGAAGGGTAAACAGCAGAATCTCGGCATTGTCGTCGAGTGCTGGAACCGACTGCAAGACCAGACGCTGCCGATAGAATTCAACGAAGGCTCGAAACGTATTTTGCGTGTAATTGCCGCGATCTCGACTGTGATTGATGCGCAAGACGCCAAGGCGATCGCAGACGGAATTTTAGCGTCGTTGCACTCATTTGCTATCCCGCTGAACGTCATTTGTGACGGCATTCTCGCATTGAATAGCATCTGCAAGGCCAAAGCTCCTTCGCCTGAAAAGAGTCGCGAAATCAGCTTTGCATGGGGAAAGAAACTTCTGGAATTGTGCGAGTCAAACCTTCGCAAGTGCTTTGAAAGTAGTCCGGAAAACGTGGAGGAAGAGACTGCCATTTTGCAGAAGCAGCTTATCTCGATTGGTGAAGTGGCTTTACTTGAGTTTGACAAGGATGCTGAGAAGAGCGGGGAAGCTGCACTTCTTCCAGTATCTTCGAGCCTCAAGTCGCTCGTACAGCTCTTTTTGCCGCCAATGTTCGTTCCTAACAGTACGTTGCAAGTCGAGCAAAGTGATGCAGAAGATACAGCGACTTCCGTTATGTCGGAGCCTGTTCCTCTACCTACCCCAGTTCGCGTCTGCGCTTTCGTAACCCTCGGTAAGCTGTGCTTACGCGACCAGAATTTGGCTAAGAAGAGCGTGACAATGTTCATTCGCGAGCTGCGAACTTGCGAGGAGCAAGACATTCGCTCCAACATTTTGCTGATTCTAGGCGATTTGTGCATTCGGTACACTTCTCTTGTGGACGCCTACGTTCCTACCATTGCCTTGTCGCTCTTGGATGATAGCCGTTTGCTTCGCCGCAATGCGCTTTTGCTCTTCTCGCAGTTGATTCTTCAGGACTACATTAAATGGCGTGAATCACTCTTACGCTTTTTTCGAACTTGCGAGGAGCAAGACATTCGCTCCAACATTTTGCTGATTCTAGGCGATTTGTGCATTCGGTACACGTCTCTTGTGGACGCCTACGTTCCTACCATTGCCTTGTCGCTCTTGGATGATAGCCGTCTGCTTCGCCGCAATGCGCTTTTGCTTTTCTCGCAGTTGATTCTTCAGGACTACATCAAATGGCGTGAATCGCTCTTGCGATTTTTCCTTCGGGCTGCAGTTGACGAAGATGAGGAATTGGCGAATCTAGCTCGACATGTGCTCTGTGGACCCTTGTTGCAGAAATCACCGCACATTTTCACCAACAAATTCATCGAAATCATCTTCGTTTTCAATGGTGTCGATGGTGACAAGCTCCGATATTCAGAGCCTTTTGAGAAGGAAGGTACCCGTGCACTCGCGCTTCTTGGCAATGCTTTGTATCCGAGACGCGCAAAACTTTACAACTTTTTGCTGGAGAACATGACGGACGAACAGAAACTGCAAATATCCATGAAACTTTGCACCGAAGTTCTGGAAGAGATCATGGACGGCACACTCCCGCTGTGCGATAACCCGTCGCAAATAACTGATCAGTGCACGGAAGCAGTTCTTAAGGACACTTTTGCTATTTTGTGTTCTCCAGAGATTAAACTTACGACTTCAAAAGAGGACGAAGACGAGATTGAAGGTGAAGACGCAGTAGCTGGGTCAAACGCCAATGTGGCTTCACAATTAGCTGCAGCCAAAGGCAAATTGCTGTCCAAGATGTCCAAGAAGAATTTCCTCGAGAATATCGTGCCGGTGCTTATTGGTCTCAAGCACA
>JAIKVB010000278.1:0-32050 GCA_024679045.1 Phytophthora brassicae | reverse complement strand
GAACTAACTACTTACCACAACGTAATCTGCTTCAAGACGTGCGAGATCCTCCGAAGCCAATTGAGTTCCTCCTCTTTCTGCTAAGAAGGAGACGAATTCGGCCACTTTGGGTGGATGAACTTCCTCGATCTTTGCAGCCATAAAGACACAAGCGAGACCCAAAACACGCAATTGTCTCTGCAAGTGACGCGCATCGTCTCCATACGCAACTTTGTCCTGTGCGGCGCGTCGTCTTAGTAAAACTTGCGCGTATTGGTTGGCAAAGTGCGCAGTCTGTCGCTGTAGTGCGAAATGGGTCGAGACGTCGACGATCCAGTGCCACGTAAAGCCAAACTGCTCAAAAGCCGCCGTGTGGAGCCCCAGCGAAGCGTCTGGAGACGGCGTTTTGAGTGAGAGCGCGAGTTGGTGGTAGGACATTTCCTTCTGACGCATACTCAGCACCGTCATAAGGTCGGGATTCATGGCAGGTGGTGGCCTGTTTAGTGGCGATAGTCTCTCTCTCTCTCTTCTCTCTCTCTCTCACTCTTCTTAAGCACCTCTTGTCGCTTCCTTCCTCCTTCAACTGCCTTCGCTTCCCCCGTCACTTCCACACTCGCAAGCCCAACAAGAAGGAGAAAAGAAAGCCAGAAAAAACACACTAAGTGCGATTTGGGGACCGACCTCGAAACTTTTGTCTGCGTTGCTAAGCTTATCTATCGATCAGTCGATTTGTGATGTGTTCCTATTAATAGTGAAAGGTGAAATTCGACTTCTGTGGGGTAACAATATTCGAGTATTTGAATAGTTTTATAGTTCAATCCATGTCGATGGTAAGTTACCATTGGTAACGGTAAGGAATGCTTCATATATTATATCGTTTGTGACGGTCGTGCATCGAATAACAGTCTTTCAATATTAAATAACGCTACGAAGGGAGCGGCCTGCTACATTTAATCTTTAACAAGCTAACAAACTGCTGCCAAATTACACAACTGAGTATTATCGCTGTTAAGCAGAAGCACTTGGTCTGCTTGCTGCAACGACAGGCTTGACTACATTAAAAGTCTTTTTGGCACGAGCTTTCAACGAGCGACAGAGCTACTGGACACCAGCGGCCAGTACGGAAGCTCTGAGTCCGTTTGCTTGCTCGCCACTAACTCAGATTTCGAGCTGTTGTCGCTCGCCGACATACACTTTCTCGACCGAATCTTTGCACTTGGCTTCACTATTGACTGGTAGACGATCCATTCCCTCTCCAAGCCGATATAAAGTGTACTACACAAATATATGTACACCACACCAAGTCCTAATTTGAGGATTTCATTGCGACCGTAGCCCTCACAGACCGCCGACAGAATGCTGCGGCGGCAGCTAATTGTGCCTTCTATTTGTGCCTTCTTCCGCCCCAAGTCTATGCGCTACTGCAACCTCTCCACTTCATCCTCTTCTTCTTCTAAAACTCCACTTAAACCAAGCGATGTGCTCGAAGAACGGATCATTTCGGCACTCGTAGTGAATCGACCAGGTATATCTTATTCATCATTATTTTCTACTGACATTATTACATTAACTCACAGTACTATAATATATTGCAATACATTTCTGCTAACACAGGTACATTGGCGCAGATCGCAGACGTGTTTGGCTACGCGGATCAGAACATCACAGGCCTCTGTGTGCGCTCCACCGTTGTACCGGAACTCTCACGCGTCACCATCTCGTGCTTTTTGCGCGATCGGGAGCTGCCTGCACTCAAGAAACGACTACGAGCGCTCGTGGCCGTCACTTTCTTCCACCTTACGACTGTCAACTTCTGTGTGGCCAACGAGCAGCTTCTGTTACGTTCCCAGTTGCTACTACAGATCCAACGAGACCCACGTCTTCAGCCGCAACTACTGCGGATTCTGCACGAGTTTGACGCCGACCTGATCGTTCCCCACGACGAACAGGACGCAGATAGAGATGAGCCACTTATGGCTATGGACGACCACACAGACTTTGATGATGACGGCGTTCCGTATTCTCACAGTAGTGCAGCCTCTGCAACGCAATTCTTGACGCTCGCTGATGAACCGGACAAAATCATTCGGTTTATGGGATCACTTACAGAAGCAGGTTTTCAGATCCTAGAGACGCAAATGTGTGGTCCTGTGTTTTTAGATACGTCACACTCGACGCTAGACCCCGAGAGCTCCTTTTCATTCCGACGCAAAGTTTCAACAGAAGTGGAGAATCTGCTGGTTGTTCCTACAGATAATGAAGCGACCACTGCGGATCCTGTCAGTATTATGAGTGAAGTAGAAGGAGGTGAAGGCCACGTGAGTGAAGGTACTGCATCTATGTTTCGACAAATGAACAAGAACGCAAATCCAAGCGTCATGAGTTCAGAGGCAGATCCACTAGACGCTGACGTCATGACGCTACTACCACCTACATCCACTTTTCAGCTACATACGAACGATCAAGGATACTTTTCGTCCAAGAGGTTGCGATTACATGCTCGAATCGCACAGCAACTGTACTCTTCAGCACCGCAGGACTTGACTGTGCCCAGATTTGTGCTTCTTCTGGGCATCCCAGGGTCGGGCAAGTCTACAATGTTGAGTCATCTCGATCTCATGGGGCAGCTGACACTGCAAGATTTTGTCAACTTTGATGTCGATGATGTCATTGCACTATTGCCAGAGTTCTACCATGCGATGCTCAATGTGGGGCTGGGCAACGAACCAGAAAGTCGTAGCGTTACCGACCCGGAAGCTGCTGATTTCAGCTCCAAACCACATGCCAAGCTCTTGCCTGGCCCACAAACGCGATATCAGCTTTGTCGTGACGAAGCTCGTTTCATTCTCAAGAAAAACCTTCATAGTGCCATCATGTCACGCAAGAACGTTATTCT
The DNA here is from genome assembly GCA_024679045.1 of Phytophthora brassicae. Classification (NCBI taxonomy): domain Eukaryota; phylum Oomycota; class Peronosporomycetes; order Peronosporales; family Peronosporaceae; genus Phytophthora; species Phytophthora brassicae. The sequence goes on along the minus strand of JAIKVB010000278.1, from coordinate 29,175 downwards.
ACACGGCAGTGGCAAGAGCTTTACGAGTTATGCTCGCACTATTGACCAAGTGAAAGCTGCAGGTTTTGACGTTCACGTTGTCTGCTTAGACATCCCCATAGTGGAGGCTTATAAACGGGTTCATAAGCGCAGTAGCGGGTACGGTCGGGACGTTCCTCGTTCGGTTATTGATGTGGCTTCGTCGCTGATCACACGGAATTTCCGTCGACTGGCAAGTCGGATCCCCAATGCGCATCTTTTTGACAGCGCTGAGATTCCACCACGGCTGGTTTGGAGTAAACAACGCTCGAAGATCGTCACGGAACATCCGAATGACGATGTACAACGCAAATATGATATCAAGTAAAGAGGTAACTATTTAACCATCGATGTATTCCTCTTATGATCTCACAACTTTACTTTGACGAGTCTAGAGATCTAGAACTAGTACGGAGCCGGAGCAACAGATCCAGGAGTAGAGTCACCTTCTGGAGTGACGAACTTGATGGAGCGTACATTATGCTGCATGTTCTTCGTCATTCCCGTCGTACTGTCAATCTCTCCAGTGTCCAAATTCGCACTGTAACCAGTGAAGCGATGGAAAGCACCTACAGCAGTCTGATCAGGACTGTCGGACGTTACCTTCGAGATCAAAGAAGTCTCTTCACGGTTGTTGTAGTTTTCCTTCTCGTAGACAAGTACGTCAAACTCCTTTGACTTGGATTTGAAGAGCATCAGCTCGGTGATCGCCTCTTGGTACTTCAAGTCGATAGCAGGTACGTCTTTCATGTAACAGATACCATAATCGTCCAAACTTTCAGTTGCACCAAGTAGACAGGCACTACCAGCCTCCTCGACGTAAATTTCTTGAACTGAGTGATCGGTAGACAGGTTGTAACCCGTGTTGGCTACATTCGCTGAGATTACATCCACATGCTGATTGTACGGCGCATCAAACACTTTAACGTTCACGACGAGATCGCATTTCTCACTGAACTTGATACTCTCGATCGTACCCGGGGCTGTAATGGGGTTCACCTTCGTACAGCTCGTTTCACGTTTACCAATGCAAAACTTGGGTCCAGCAAAGTTCTGCTGCTCATAGAAACACACGGAACAGCCTCCTGACGGCTTGGGCATCACATCAATTTTGCTCTTGAACTGGTTTGTCCACGTTTGATCGTCAGCGGTTGCCATGCAGATGGCAAGAGCGCAGGCAGTGACTGAAGTGATGAGACGCACCATGACGAGAAGAGCGAGAAGATGTTCGAATGGTTTGTTGCAGAGCAAATTCCGTTGTGAAGTAGTCGTCTACGTGTACGCATGAAGTCGTTTCACCTGCCTCTCTATACCTAAGTACAGAAGAAGCGGTTGTTAATCATAAGACAGTCTCAGCTGGTCACATGACTGACAACAGCAACAACACCTGGAATAGCGGCAAAAAACAAATTAATCACCAACATCATCGACAGTCAAGTACTGGTAAATACCACAGGAATTGTTGGACAGTTGTACTGTAATCCACATGAGATTGATTTCCAACTCACGAATATCATTCGTGCAATCACGATTGCTTCGAACTGTACTGTCTTTTCAGGTTCTCATAATGTTGAATTTCTGCTGGTGATACCGATGGAACAACTTGTGAAAGTGCAGACATAAAGTGTTCTTGGCTGACGGGGACACTGAGTTCCTCTGGTGACAGTCGGTTTAAAAGCAGGCGAATTGTCATGGGGCTGGATGAGTAGCAGTCCTCCGCGTTGATTTCCTCTGATTTTCAGAATACAACCCACACAAACGTATTTACCATAAAAATGTCAGTTAAAACCACTCACAACCTCAAATTGAAACGACACAATACATACCAAGTTGTCGGTCAAGTGCTTCCACTCGATCCTTGAGCGCAGCTGCTAGTGCACTAGAGCTTAAAGCGTAGAAGTCAGCACCTGTGAAGTTGGTTGGGCAATATTCCACGACAGTTTCCAGGTCGGCATCGTCTGCCAGCGTGAATTTTCTCGTCTGTGCCTTGAGAACTTTCAGTTGTGCTGTTTTCTCGTTGCATATACCTAGGTACAACAATCGGTCAAAGCGACCTGGACGTAAGAGTCCTGTTTCCAGTAAATCTGGACGGTTTGTGGCGCCAATAACAAACACTTGGTCGTTACCGCCGCCGCTCAAACCATCGATCTCAGTCAATAGCTGCGAAACGACACGATCCATGACGCCACCAGAGTCCGAACCGCGTCCACGCATGGGTGCAAGTGAGTCGAGTTCATCGAAGAAGAGAATGCATGGTCTACAGCTGCGAGCCTTCGCAAAAACCTGCCGTACATTCTTTTCACTCTCACCGATGTACATGTTCAGCAGTTCCGGGCCCTTCACGCTCAAGAAATTGAGGTTGCACTCGGTTGCAATTGCCTTTGCCAGCAGCGTCTTTCCCGTTCCAGGAGGTCCATACAGCAAAATACCGGAACGCTGACGTACGCCACTTGCAAACAGTTCTGGATGCTTGATTGGTAGTTGTACAACATCCAGGATCTCGTCCTTCACATCCTCCAATCCGCCAACGTCTGTCCATTTCACGTTCGGAATGGAAGCATTACCGATATTTGCGGACGAAGCCTGTGCTTGTTGACTCTGAGCAGCTTCCTCGATGTCTTGTGTCGATACAGAACATTGATATGTGACGTCGTTACAGTCTGAAAACACCAGCTCTTCTAAGGATGAATCAAGGATGTCAGTCTCGTCACCTAGAATTCGTTCAACTGCAAGACTGCCAGCATCTGCTAACATTGCTGAAAGTTCTCCATACGTTCGACCCGCAGTCAGTTGAGCAACTTCCTTCAAGTCCACATCGTCATTGAGTTCAATTGACGTTGCCATGTGCTGCAAAAACTCTAGTCGCTTTGGTTGATCAGGTGCTTCGAGATGCATTTCATACAGAAAACACTGGCGGATAAACTTGGGCACTTCACTCACATCTTCTACACATGCAATGAGAGGGATGCTGTGCTTGGTTTGACTAAGTGAGCGAATGCATTCTGAGAGAACGGCACCAATGCGCAACTCGGTCTCCTCGTTGTCTTTCTCGATTGGGAAGAAATGGCTGATATAAAGAAGACACGGAGCCAGTGCTTGGGCCTTGGACACTTGATCCCGCACATTTTCCAGCAAATGAAGCTCTGATTGGCCCGTAAGCTCAGTAAATGGCACTTCCACAGTGCTCACACCCAACTGCTTTGCCACTTGGTGGACAAGTGTTTTCTTTCCCACACCTCGTGCACCACTAAGTAGTACTGATACAGGAATCTCACACAATTGTGCTGGGTACAATACTTCATACAATTTCTGCTGAGTAGGGGATATCAGTGGGGAATCAAATGGCGCAGCAGTCACACAATCTCTGCTCTGTGTCATGAAATGCTTGATAGTAGATTCATCTGGTGACGAAGCTGATATCGACGAGCCTTGCAGAAGCTCCGTAGCGTCAGATACAGTCAACGCCAAGGCGTTTTTACAATCTCCATCCAGTTTTTCAACTCGGAAAAACATGAGCGACGTGTCGAGATCCAACGTGGGCGGCATCAGCTCCGTCACGGTTTTAGTAGGATCGTTCTCTTTCTGCAGCATACAAGCAAGAGGTACCTTCATACACTTGTATGGCACATAATTGTTCTTGTACCGCTCGTTCTCCTTGGGTACGTGAGACTGCGTCGTCTCACGCAACTCGACAGCGAAAATGTCACGAATTTGCAGCACTTTTGGCGTCTTGAAAAACGCTCGAATGGCGTCTAGCAGTCCGTCTCGTTGCTGCATCAGCGCGTGTTGGTGACAAGATAAGCTGGACACGAAAAGAGGTGCAATCATTGCGTACGCAGCTGCAACAGGTTGTTCTTGACGTTTGCGACGGAATGGCAAGGAAAGTTCGACTGGAAGTCCGAGTTCTTGAGGAAACGCAGCACGGATAGACAGCTAAACAGCAACAGCATACAAGAGTAAGTATCCAGAACCCAGGATGTCACAGATTAATAGCTGTCTAACTTACCGAAACAGTGACATGGCTGGTAGTGGACGAGTGGCATGGGATTCCGAGGTTGAAAGCCAGAAGCGGCGAGAGTGTCACGTCCCCCACCTCCAATTCGTCATTGTCAGTAGCTGTAACATTCTCGTCCTGCACACTTGAGTTCATTATGTCTTGTGGCAATAAACGAAGTCTTGCAATATGACTACAGTCTTGGAATTGGAGCGTCACGAACGAGTCGTGTACCACTCGCAGCCGCCGCAGCAACAACAGGTCCGATGTAGCCACGAGGGTGAGCGCGTCATCCGCTGGATCTATAAAATGGCCATCGTATGCGTTCCATACATGTGCACGCACAGTGTGGAACTGTTTGTTGGAGCCGTCGGTGGTCGAGGAAGCGAAGGACGAGAGCCACATGAAGCGAGTGCGCAAATGCGGGTGATGATGATACGCAAGCAGTTTGAAGGTCACGTCTGTCAAAAGTGTGGCCCACACTGAATACGTTGTGTACACCACTTCATGTTTACTTGCTACTTCTCCCTATACGAGATCTTCATACAAAACCTGCAGGAAACGATGAGCAAGCCGACGGACAAGAAGACGGGCAAGGCAGCAGCCCCCGCGCTGGCGGAGAAGGTACCTACGCTTGTGGTGGTGACGGAGGAGGACGATGAGTTTGAGGAGTTTGAGGACGCAGATTGGAGTGGGCAGAAGGAGGAGAAGGAGGCGCACATTAAGCAGCAATGGCAGGACGACTGGGATGTCGACGAGGCTGACGACGAGTTCTGCAACCAATTGCGGAAGGAACTACAGAAGACCAAGTAGGACGAATGAATACAAGTCGTCAACAGAAAGAGGTAGAGAGGAGGTTGGCAATTGCTACTTCTCACAGGCTGCAGGACACACAAGACAAAACGACTTCAAGACACAAACGGTTGCATTTGAACTAAGCCATAATAAAGGCAGCACGACGGATGCGATAGGTAGCAGACTGCAGCTTGATGTAATCTGCCACCAGACACGTCGGTCGAAGGTCTACAATTCTTCTTTCTGTTTCTGGTCTTTTGTTTCTCTCTATTTCTACCCAACCACAAGGCACTCCGCAGCTCACGTCCACATCCTGTTGTAAAGTCTAGTGCTTCGGATCCTTGAGGTGCGCGGGCACGTCCGGCTCGAACAGTGCATCACGCTTCCACTCGGGCACGTACTGTTTAAACTGCGCGGCCTCCACCTCGTCGTCCATGTCCAACAAGTCCTCAGGACTCATGTTCTCAATCTCCTCAGAAGTGAGCTCCTCGGGATCAATGTCCAAGTCTTCGAGATCGCGTGGGCGACGCCCTTCTTTAAAGTCCTCAGCGGCTTGTTCGAACCTTTCCCTGGCCTGAATCTTGGCCTTGGCAGCCTGTGCGGCCTTATCCTTTGCGGCTTGTTCAATTTTGGCCTTAGCTGCCGGGTTAAGTAGCAACTGCGCCTGTTCCAGCGTCATGCGCGTGTTCATCAGTTTGTCCACCGGGTCGCGCACCTTGAACGTCTGGAAGCGGATAATAGGGAAACTGTTTTTCAGTTTAGCCTCCACCTCCTTCAGCACAGCAGGTGACGTGTTGAATTGCTGGACGATGAGTTTCCCCTCGTAGTGGCGCTGCAACGCGCCCCACCGACGGTCCTCGATGCCGTAGCCCAGACGTTTCTCGCCGCGGTTCTCCGTAGCACGGATCACGCCACCTTTGGACGTGACGAGCGCCGCGCACTCCTGGAAGACGCGTGCCACATCATTGGGCGTAGACTTGAGGTTTGTCAGTAGCACCTGCTTATACAGCGGCATAGTCGGCGGGTGATACGCTAAGCTAGAATTGGAGCCTCACAACAACCGCAGAACGCCACTGATTATTATTGGCCAATGAGTGAGTATCTGATGTACTTTACACAATATTGATGTACGACACGTCATTTCTGATCTTAAAGCGGCACTTTTTCATTTCTCAGTCTATGGGCCGCCGCAGCGTGCAGCAACTCTCGCCAGCGCAGTGGAGGGAGGCGCTGGACGAGCAGATCCGAGCGAAGGAGGTGCAACAGCAGCGCAGAGATGGGTCGCCTGAAGCACCGCAAAATCGTTCTCAGAGCGCCCCGCAAAAGGAAGAAAACCACGTTTCAGGACTTGAACGACCGGTTACGACGTCTAATTGCACGAATGGAACAGATAATAACCCAGTAGTGGGTGGAAGACGCAGAATTCAGCATCAACAGTCACAGGAGGAGTATCTTCAGGGGTTGCAGGATCAGATAGAAGAGAAGAAGGTACGTAAGAGCTAAGACTGCGCTACTTCCGATAAAGTACCGGTAATGGCATTCTTACTGCTATAACTTGCTATTGAGACAGCGGTTGGCTCAGGAACTGCTGAAAAAGGTGAAGACTCGACGTCATCATGAATTTAAGAATGACGAGGGTGAAGCTGTTTGTTGGACAGACGAAGAGCGTAGCGCAGTCAGCGAGGCTGAACCTCTGTCTATAAAGAGTTTGGAGCTGCAAAACTCGATGGCAGGTGAGAAGATAACGACCTCGTCAAACCAGCATGATCCCGCCAGCCACTGTCAGGTTTCAGTAAAATCCATAGGTTGGAAGGTGGAAAGATAACGACCTCGTCAAACCAGCATGATCCCGCCAGCCACTGTCAGGTTTCAGTAAAATCCGAAGTGGCAGCTCAACCTGAGGCAATTACTAAGATTGCGGATTTTTGCGAAGAGCTTAAAAAGCAGAACGAAGATGTTAAGCGGCAGCTGATGGAGCAACGTGCCGTCCTTGTTAGTTTACAGTCAACACGTACAGTGGAAACTGACGGAAAGGCGCCTACAGTTGATTCCCGTCGGCGAGATTCAGTGTTACGCCAAAGTGTTGAAGATAATGTGATGCTAAAAGCAGAGAACAAGCGTGAGACTTCTAGCATTAAGAAGCCTGAAGCTAAAGGCTCTCAAGTCAAATCACCAGCACAATTCCAGGTTGCCCCACGTCCGCGGCCAAGAGGTGAAACCAAAATTCCTCTTCCAGGAAAACGTCACCTGTCTAGGTCACCAGCACCATTCCAGGTAGCCCCACGTCCGCGGCCAAGAGGTGAAACCAAAATTCCTCTTCCAGGAAAACGTCACCTGTCTTCGTTGCGCTCTGTTGGCGCCAATATTGTGAAGGTTTTGTCACCACAGAGCCCACAAGTACAGAGGTCACATGATAGAAAAACAGAAGCAAAGCTTGACCATTCAAGCAGAGCTGCTTCATTCGAGCCGCTAGAACCTGAGCACAAGAACTCGTTTAAATTGAGTCAAGCTAATGCTGTCGGATCAGAGGTTGAAGCTAGCACGTGTCAAGATCCTCAGCAGGAAGTACCAGAAAGTGAAGCGAAAGGCGAGGATTCACTGACGATTTTAGAGAAAGAACTCGATACGAAGAACAGTGGTGACTTGAAGGAGTCAAGTGTTTGCATGAAAGTGCAGGATGACGTTGAAAATGAATGCCCAATGGATACCGAAAGCAAATTGGTACACAATTGGGAGACTGACGGTGGGTTACTCAATTGCACGTCGATCTCAATTCTTGATGGTCCGAGCTCATTGATTCCACTCGATCGTTCGATATCTCAACTTTTCTAACCAATGACGGAATTGCTATGGCGGAATTGGTATGCGGTATTGCTAAAGCACCTATAGAAAATGCTTTGTGCAAGTCAACGCAAACATGGCAGTAGGCATTGCAGCACTCGTGTCGTTCAGTTTTTGTGATCTACTTCGAAGTATGTGTGTTGTGATGCGCACCACAAAGGAAATATTATCGCGATGTCTTCTGGATGATTTTTGATAATTTCTGGTTGATAAGGAGGACACATGTAGACGCTATCTTCTTCTATGAGCCAGTCCCTGTTCTATAAAAGAAAGGCTCGATTTGCCGACGCCGGGTTTAGTTTAGGAGTACCGTTCGGAGACAAGGTGTTAAGTCTTCAGTGGCTGCGTACAGTATGCGTACAGTATAGTAGCACCATCGCCATGGAAATAGCATTGCTGGTGCGTACGAAACACAAAAAGTCTTAAAGTCTCTGCAGACGCACAAAATTTTCTTCGTGACGTAACCGCAAATCTGAACGAAAGATCGTACTACCGTCTTCGACTTGGACTGCTTGAACTTTTTTAAACCCTCGCCCTCCTTCCACCATCGCAGTTCCGATTGTTGCTTTGACTGCGACTTCGACTTCGGCTCCGGTCCATCTGCCGCCGTTTTGATCTGGATCTGCTGCTACTTCTCGCCCTCACCTCTGATCGTTACCTAGATCGATGCCTGTCACGACGGTAACCTTCTCTACTGCTAGTTGATCTCCTGTTCTGTCGATGATGTCTCTCTCCCAATCGATGTCTCTCACCTGTACCATTATTCCTGCTTCTGCTTCTGCTTCGAGCCTTTCGACGTTGTTCGTGACTTCGTTCTCTCGCGTCTACCGATTTTTCACGATGTTTAGAGCTGCAGCTCCTTCTCCTCACACCTTCGCCATCATTCTTGTCTGTATTTGTATCTCTCTCCTTCGTTGCAGCTCTAATTTCGTTCTGAGTCAGCTCTTCTTCAACCTCTCCTGAGTGTTTCCTGTCCTTTGCCCCAGCCATTTGCACACGCACAACCTTTCCCAAAATCTCCATTGCGCCCTCTTCTCTGCAACTTTTTACTGCTCGTTGTGCCGCTTCGGGAGCCGCGAATCGCACGAATGCGAAGCCTGGAGGCTACACCAAAGCGTCAGAAAACCCCACGCTACTATCAGGAAAACCCTTGCGGTCGTACTCTACGCGCAATCCAAACGCTGTGAATCGTCCCGAAGCGTGCAAACTTGCTTGTGAGATGCCGCTCCTTGGCCTTGGGCAGAAGGTTCCCAACGTATACCCTGCAGTCCTCCTCCGTCGCCGCCAGCTCCCGCTCCTCGCTGCCCATCCGGTCAGGGTTCTGGAGTAGGGATAAATGGGTTGGGATTAAACCATTTTATCGACCCACCCAAATTATTCATAAATTAGGGTTAAATCAATAAACCCACCCACCTAAGGCTTGGGTCGATACCGGTACTGAGCAATTGTCGCTACATTGATTGGCTGAAATGATCCGTACCTAATGTTCGATACCTTCGTGTGCGCCTGGTGTGGACTTCTTCCCCAAGTTTCAGCCCCGGCAGTCTAGCCGGAGTCTCTGCGCCGCCAGGAAAGCCCAGCAAAGCTTAAAGTCGAGACAGACGACTAGAGGATCGATATTATCAACGCCAATGCAGTCCGGAGCGAGGCGGCAAATGAATTAGAGGCGACAGTTTCAGTCGAAAGAGCAGAAGTCGCTCTCTTCATAACATCGAGAGGCGTATACCGAGTCGTCGTTGTAACCCCAGCGCTCACTAGCATTTCGTCACTCTTCGCATGGTCGCATTAGAGGTCGAGGAGATACAGGAACCACAGAGCGTCTACAGAACCGCTTGCTCGGTTGTAAACTGTCACCTTTCGGGCTTGCGACACCAGAGGTTAACCGCGCAACACGGTTTTTGCTGAGGAAAAGCAGGAGGATGACATGAATTGTGTCGGACTGGACCTGCGGAAGAAGACCTAACTCTCCAATATCGATGCTCGAAATTGACGGTCTTCATAAAGGTCACGAAGACGTACATGGCTACAATTATTCAAGTGCGTCGTAGTTCACGACACTCAAGCTCTTTTGTATTCTCCAACGATGCACGGATATCGATGAAGTATGTGAAAATCGAAGCTGAGCTTCTCTTGGACGAGTTTTATTTGGACATCGTGGTGAAGGACCTGAAGGACGTTTTCAAACGCATCGAGGTGTACGATTGGGATTGTACAAGTTTTTGGATAATCAGGTGACTTTAATGAAGCGTAAATGACAAGAGATCTGAGCAGCAAAAAAGAAGTTGAAGACGATAGCGATGGGAGCTTTGGAGTCACTTTGTATTTGAATTTTGGACAACGAGGGACCAACGCCTGTGGGAAAACTCGACCTTGGTACTGACGAATTGGCCTGTGCATGTAACGTGAAGCTCTTCCTGTCCTCTCTCTCACCCTCCGTGGTGCTCATGCGTTCGGCAGCATTGAAGCCTTCAAAGTCAAGATGATTGGATGTGTTACCGGTATCTACAACTCGAGCAAGTGTTTGGACTGGCATCCTGACAGTGTCGAAGAAAGTCCACGTCAGTCGTAAGGACATGTACCCACTTCAAGATGTTGCTGACTAGGGTCGGAGAGGAATATGTACAATACGTTCTGGAGCAGAAGGTAAAGCTGAATGGGGGCAAGAGAAATAAATTATTACAGCAAATTTAATGCAAAATTTGGAGAACGAGCGTGTTTGAAAGCGCCTCGAGAATGACGATCAGGTAGCGTGTCTTGCCCGCGAAATGTCGAAGTGGAGAACGATACAGTGTAGCAGCGTCGGCCCCCGGTTTCAGAAACACTCTATTGAAACGGACCACAAGATGGCCTGCGAGTTCGAGAGCAATTGGAAAGCTGAGGGAGACGCACAATACTGATGGCGGGAGCAGCCATTTCGTTTTAGTCTCGAATTGCAGCAAGGAAAGCGCTAGTTGTGGAAGATAGAACTAGTGCTTTCCTTGCTGCAATTCGAGGCTAGTTGTGGAAGATAGAAGAGCAGCACGAGCCGTAGTAGCAGCGTTAACGAAGAACACATATGTGGTGGTTGTCTTATGGAGTTATCACATCAATTCTATCAGCTGCAACGCAGCGAAGTAGGACGCGGACAGGGACAGTTTGGGGACGATCGAGCTCGAGTACCTGGAGGATGACCATGGGGTTTAAGTACCGAAAAACCTCAACATTTTTTCAATCGCAAGTTTAGGCGCGAACTTTCGTCTCCGCCTTTCTCACTGACTCTCACTAAAGAACACGCCGAGTCCTGAACAAGCAGAACAAGCACCAACCGAGATGATGGCAACGAACAACAGAGAAAACGCGCAGATCAACGCCAAGACGACACTGTCCCTGCTGAAGGCGAAGCTGGCCGCCGCAAGCTACTTCCCTACGGCTGAGTCAGCGAGTTCCGCACGGTCGCCGATGTCCATGCTGACCCCGACTGCAAAGGCGATCGAGCCTGTGGCCAAGCCGGTGGAGGTGTCAGAGCTGGCCAAGCAGCAAAGAAACCGTAAGAGAAAGCTCGAGTTTCGCGTGGAGACCGAGAGCGCAGTGAAGTCGAAGAATTCGCGACCGTCGCCCAAGATCTGCCAGCGACCAGCGTGTGGACTCCCGCCTCTGGCACCGGCTAGTACGTTTGTTATGAGCGAATGCAGCCGTGGGCTCCTTCGAGCCCAGCGCAGTTTCCTCAGTCTCAGTGCACGAAGCCGAGTGGATGCTCGTCCAAGGACAAGTGCGAGTCGTGCCCAAGCTGCTAAAGCTAATGATCGACGAATCGCCGACAAACTCTTCAGGCTTCGACAAAAACTGAACGCCTGTCACGTGATTTCGGCTCTTCGTGCAAGAAGTATTAACTGATTGTCAAGAAGAAGAAGAAGAAGAAGAGGAAATGGTGATGAACCAGACAAGTTTGACCAAGGCGACGACAGATACCCATTTTCTGTCGATCGCAAGCTTTTCGACGGTGTTTTGGACGGTGAAGCTGCTGGGAGTGAGGTGCTGTGGCCAGGTGGACCCCATGTGAAGCGTAGTTGGCAAGCTCGGTCGATCGGGAATCCTTTTCCCCGTGATACTGCAGTTTCTGGCGTGCTTTACGTGGGTTGCAGGTGGTGCACTTATCAAGTGGTGGACGGGAAATCATTGCTCCCTGTCAATCGCATCACTTGCTACTCACTCTTGTTTCAGCGCTTTGCACTCAAACGCTTCGTCCATTCAAAGTGTCTGGATCAGCCAAACTATCTGTATGTCACTGAAAAAGAAAAGAAAAAGTAGTAGTAGTAGTTGTAGTAGTTATTGATTTATTGAACAAACTTGCTTTCTCAAAGCGTTTTCTATTCATTCTTGTTTCTCGTGTGTCTTACTTAACCTTAATGCAGAGTATTTCCTTAACACTTCCGTGCGATTGTCCATTGACATTAAAAGCTGGTGCACTGCAGGTACGTCTTGCTGTCGCTGTCGAGATGCTCGCTTCATGGCATCAGCGTTTACTTAAGAGGAAATAGCGCAGTTGCTGATATGGAGCCACCCCCACTTCGATATTTCGAGCCACTGTCTGTCCTTATACCTCGACGAGTGCTTCTTCATGCTTGTTCTTCCTTACAGCACACTCTCCGCCTCAACTGTTGTCTTCTTTGTCAACGCTGCGGCTCGAGCTCGTGGCGCAGCATTTGTGCTTCCTTGGCTGGAATTCGAGTCTCGGAACGCGATTTCAGCTCACCCCATCAGCTTTTTGTGTCTCCCTCACTCTTAGATCGATGCTGAACTCGCTCGCCATCTTATAGTCCGTCTTGATATTGATAGCCTATTGTGAAACTGCAGGGCAACCAATGATCCTTATCATCATCGTACTCCATCAGAGTATCTATATAAATGAGTTCGTCGAGTCCTGCACTATTCGTCCCCTTCGAAGCGCCAAATGGCAGCGTTATAACAACTTCTATTAATCACGTATTAAGACGCTGCAGCAGCACCTGAGCGTCATCAACTCGCTTACGATTGTACTGGGATTTGGACATGTCCACTTTATTATTGGGGCCGTTCTTGAGGATCTTTTTGCGGGTAGAAACTGATGTGAATTACGCAGATATCACTACAACATACTCCGAGTCTCCTTTGCGCCCTAACAGACGCATGTGTGTGCCGTTGGGTCGTGCGAGAGCCGCTGCTTGGGACCGTAAAAATCGACCGGATGATCTGGTCGATTTTCTACGATGTCCTTTATAAGGACACTCCTTTCAACAACAGTCATGAGCCGCTGCTTGGGACCGTAAAAATCGACCGGATGATCTGGTCGATTTTCTACGATGTCCTTTTATAAGGACACTCCTTTCAACAACAGTCAGATGTCACTATTTCCAAGTAAACATTGTACCATCATTCTGGATGAAGCTCCCTCACTCTCCATTCTCAATTCCGCACGCAAAATGGCGGACTTGCAGAAGGAAGTGGAGGCGCTGGATCGCGTACTGTTCCGCCTGGCGAGCGTGGATGACGAGCGATTGCTGCAAGTTCTTCAGTCTCTTCTGCCTCAGCTGCTTCGGCTCTTCCCGCGTTCCCTGGCCGCGCCGCTGGAGATTCAACTAAAGGACAAGGTGCCGATCTCTTTCTATCACTGTAATTCCCCTTTGAAGGAAATGCTGCATTACTAATTGGTTATGTTTCATCTAGATCCTGCAAGTAATTTCCCATATCAAGACGCGTCTCCAGGCTCTGGCGAACCCTGCGCTTCCTCTCGAGGCGTTGTGTCAAGTGCTGCAGACTCCGGAGCTTTCCGTCTTCTCGTACAACTTCGCGTTCCTCTTTATTGGTCCGAAGAAGAAAATTCTACTTGTTATTTGATTTGTTTATTTGCTGATCCTCTTCTTCTTTAATTGTTTAGAGCTGGGGTTCGATGCGGGGTCGAGAGAGCAGCAGACGAGCGTGTTGGTTGCTGTTGCCCAGAAGGTCTCGAACTTCTCTACTTCACAACAGGAAACATTTTTTAGGCTGTTGGTGCGTGCACTGCCTGTCAGTGTGGCTGCTATTTTCCCAAGCACAGACAACGCAGTAGAAGAAGGTCAAGAGCAAGAAATGGAGGTTACGACGTTGGTGAGTGGAGACACCGGAAAAGATTACGAGATTGACGCAAATGTGGAGGCAATGTTGGACTTTTTGCTGGATCTGGTTCTGTACGAGCTTCCATCGTCCTCAACTTCAGAGACGACCATGTACGGTCTGACAACACCGCGACTGGAGCGACTGCGAAGAGTGAAAGTATCGGAGCTGAAACGAGAAGCTCTGTATGAACGTCAGCTGCATGCATTGAAGCTTGTGAAGGAAATGGCAATCCTAACGAAATACAAGATTCCAGTGTACCTTGCGGGTAGTGCGTCCTTTCACCACGCCGTAAAAGGATTTTGTGACGAACAACTATCGCGCGTGGTCAAGTATGAGGAGGAGCAGTTGGAAGACACTGACGTGATGCGTCGTTTGATGACTCTAGTGCTTGGCAGTCAAGTCGCGCAAAGCTCTGGGTGTCTCGAAGATTCTGACGTGATTTTGCTCGCTAATCGGGCACGTTTGGCTGATGCAAGTATTCTCCAGGCATTGACTCTCTTGTCGACCTCAAAGGTAGCAACGAATGTGCTTCCTATGATGCTGCAGTTGTTGTGTCAGTTGATGTTTGGTACTGAGGCATCGCGACCACCTAATGTCTCGAACAAAATTAAGCTGGCAAGTATGCGGCTATGCCAGTGGACATTCCACCATTGTGAGCTGGCTTTGCTGGAGCGGCTGCTCGGACCTGTCCTATTCCCGACATTATTGCACTTATTGATGAACCCGCATGCTGAAAGTGAAGCATCCAGCGCGGAGTTTGTGCGCGAGTTTCGCCAGGGTGTGTACGAGTCATTGTCATTGCTTGCGACCCGTGCACCCACACTGGTTGCGGCATCGGAACAGGCTTTCCAAGTTCTGCTTGTGCGTTGTCTTGCAGAAGAAGAGCAGCGAACTGGCGCCGGAGCAAACGCACTAAAGGCTTTTACATCGTTTGCCGCCGCGTACGCTACCGCGGCTACTTCTGAAGTTCGATCGAAAGTACACCAAGAGCTTGTCGCATTGCTCAATGGCTCGAAGCTTTTTGATCCCAGCAAAAATTATGCGCGTGTACGAGCTGCAATTGCTGCTTGGTGTGCTGAATTGTTGACGAAGTCTGCACCTGATGAAAATGACGATATCTCGATGCGATTTGCTCTCCTGCGCCTGGGGGGAGTTCTCGACGAAGACACCAGACGGATGTCGGATAAAGCGTTGTTTGCAAAACCTTTGCCACCCACGAGCGCACTGGCGAGAAGTTTACAAGTAAATTTTGTCCAAAAGGACCTCAAGGTAAGCATGCACGATGTTGGGGCAGCCGAAAGCTGTGTTCGTTTCTGTGTTGAAATTATGAAAGCTTCTCAAGAGAATAACAGTCAAGACAGTGTTCAAGATCGAAGGTGTGTCGTGGATTACATAGTTCAGACGCTTCTGACTCCACGTGGAGAACATGATTCACCTGCTTCTAAGGTTTTAGTATCTGTCTACGAGACAGCAGCAAAAGCTCTTGTGGAAGTGTGCGCATTTGATTTGGACAGTGTGAGTACAATGCTGGCTCCCAATGTGAAGAAACTCTACGCTGTAGCAGCGATTAGCCAAAACCGCTCGTTCCTATCGAACATTGCAGCCATTGTGCTGTGCACATGCAGTTCCGGGGTGCTCCCGACAAGCAAAGTTGTGTCAGACTTCGTGGAGTATGGCACAGTCAAGCTTGATACGAGCAAAACGCTAGAAAAAGAAACAACTGGCGCGCTCTACATAATTGGGAGTGCGTTAAGTTACCTTGATGATACTGCTGCCGCTGAAGATGCTATGTCGAAGGAGGAAATGCAACTGGTTTTGTTGTGCTTTAAGGAGATGATTAATCTTTTTGAGAGGAAGGTGAAGGAGGGCTCAATTTTCTCTGGTTATTCCAGAAGTGAAGTTGCTCAAAGCGAACAGGTTGCGCTGCTACGTAGTGTGATGGATGGCGTTGGTCTTGCTGGTACATTGAAAAACTTTATGCGGAAGTCTGAAGATACAAGCCAAAGTGAGTGGAATTGTCTGAAGATAAAGGTGCTTAAAGGTTTACAAACTGTCGTTGAGTGGAAGCTTAATGCTGTCCAATTCGATGACCAACTAAGTCCCAAGCTGGGAGAACTGAAACGAGTGGCAATCGAGAATTTAGGTAGAGCTGTATCCGGCCTACCCCTTGGTGTATCCACAGAGGTTTCAAGTGGTCTTGAAAAGGCTCTGAATGTTCTTTTGGAACTTGGAGATGCGTCGGATACAGAACTACAGTTTGACATAGGTGAAGCCCTTGTCGCATTTGGAACTCACGACTCCGAAGAAGTTTTTACGGTTAACGGTACGACAAAGTACACTAATTTCTCTGAGAATCGAGGAGCTGCCATTTTCGAGCGCATCTTGGCAAATTATGCTGGATCTCGACTGCCTAAAGTACGTCGTAATGCCACAATTTGGCTCCTGTGCATCTGTGCGGCTGGTCTCGGATCGCCTTTTCCCGTAAATTCAGACGTATCGTCATCATTTAAGTCCTGGGCAAGTGTTCTCGCATCTTCTGCCTATTCACGATCAATGTTGGAGTTGCACGAGTTTTTCGTGACCATGCTCAATGATGCGAATGAAGTGTCAAAGGAGAGCGCGGTTAAGGGGCTTGCTTATCTGCGTCTACGTGCACCGACTGATGAAATGGGTGCTCAGTTTAGCGAAAGCTTATTCCGTCGGCTGCGATGCTTTAGAGCTTTCGCATCTACGCCTGACGCTGCCGCTGAGGACGAAGGTAGTCCAAATAACGACAGATCGAATGACTACGTGCACCGACTGATGAAATGGGTGCTCAGTTTAGCGAAAGCTTATTCCGTCGGCTGCGATGTTTTAGAGCTTTCGCATCTACGCCTGACGCTGCCGCTGAGGACGAAGGTAGTCCAAATAACGGCAGATCGAATGATGCAGCAGATACAGCAACTGCATCTTCGTCGTCCTCATCAAGCTCTACCGTTGAGAATGCTGCGTATCGCGAAGTTAGCAATGTTGCAGCAGATGTTGGCGATCCCGAGCTCATGTACGCGCTGCTATATCTGAGCACTGCTGACCCAGTTTGGCAATCTTTCGCATCGTCAGCTTCGACAGCTCCAACGTTACCCCAGTCTCGATCCCGCTTGTTTTCTTTTGCCTTAACAGATAAACAGTTTCGCGCTTCGATCGTCGCCAAAGCGGGTAGCCAATGGATGGCAGAAGACTACTCGAACAAAACGAAGTTGGTGCCATGGCTGTTCCTGCTCAAGTTCCATTCGAATAGCAAGGTGGCAGCCGTGATGGGCAACTTGTGGGAGTTCGCTAAGGGAAACTCCACAACTGCAGCCACAACGAAAGGAGAAAAATCGCTTCTACGTCAGAATTGGACTCTTCTATTTGACTTTGCTTTGGCTCGGCTTGAGAACGCAAGGAACTTCAAGTATCGTGAAGCTGCGTGCCTTGCACTGGTTGATCTTCTTAATGGCGCTGAGGCGGATAACGTTCGGGAAGATTTCTTACGACTTTGGAAGACTGCAGCACGTGCTGTAGACGATGTGATGGAGGCAGTTGCACTGTCGGGAGTCAAGCTTTATCGCTACCTAGGTGAGCTGAGTTTGCGAGTTGCTGCAAACGACGCAGTGTGTCGCTCTCAATTGTTGGAGTTTTTGATTGAGGATGGAATTGTTAGCAAGAACACAATTTGTCGTACATTGAGCATCGACATTTTGCTACGTCTCGTCAAAACACTGAAGGCGGAGGACATGCAGGACCGATTGGCACCATTGCTACTTAAGCTACTGGAGTATTTGTCTTCTTTAGAAATGCCAGAGCTACAATACGCGCAATTTCACGTGGAAAAGAAGGATCAGCTCGAACGCCTCCGTGTATCAATAAGTCAGTCAGGGCCTGTTGGTCAACTGTTGGAATTGGCGAGAAGTCAACTTAAAGAGCTTGCCGGATCGCCAGGTTGTGTGGTAGTAGTGACTGATCTCGTGCGTGGTGTAGCCAACTTGCTAAAGTTTGGTGTGGGTCTCAACACACGCGTTGGCACGGCCAATTTTGTGGTTACTCTTGCAGGCGAACTGCCATTCGAGCTTCGTAAATGCAATGGCGCGGAACTTCTAATGCGCCGTGTGTTAATTCCTTACGTTGGCACGAGGACCGCGGCAGAAAATGATCAATACGGTGACGAAGAGAGTCGATATGGCAGTGTAAGTGGAAGTACGGGAGAAGGATCTGCTTCAATCACAGCGACATCCGGTTTGACGGATGGACTAGTCATCCAAAGCTATTGTCGGGCTGCTGCTTATTTGAGTCCTCTGGTGGATGCGCCTACAGTTCGTGATTATGTCCGGTCTGGTATCTTCGCTTTTAATGCCTTTAACAAGTCCACAAAGATATCACCTACCGATAGCAAGACTCCCAGTCCTTCTTCATCAGAAGTTGACAGTCAAGAAGAAGAAAGTCCCCGTTCGAAAACACTTCAGATCTACACAAGTCGTTTCTTGCTGATCAGTGCTATGGCAACGAAGGAGCTAGTGAAGAAGGTGCCACCTATCGCAGATGTGGGTACGGTGGTGAGTGATGATTTGCGCAACGTCTGGTATTGCACACACGTGTTCCCTGCAGCATTTATCGGTCAGTTCGCTGCCACCGACGCTCTCAATAGTTCGTGGACGGCTGTATTGGACGAGTTGCCACCCACGGTATTATATGCATCTAGCTCGCTGGATGCAGTACTTAACGCGATCGCACTATTGCTTGCACATCCAGCATGGGATACGCGTCACCAGGCAGCGCGTGCTCTCCAAGCCATCTTCGCAAGCGCCACATACCGGTCAAGGTTATCATCCGAGCAGGTGGCGCGTATTTGGCAGGAATTGGTTAATGCTGTTCCAGGTCGCCTATGGAAGGGAAAGGGTGTGATTTTGGACTCTATCGTGTCATTGGCACCTTTGAAAGTTGAGTCAAAAGGCACTGATTCCAACCCTGACTGGATGCTGAAGTTGTCTTCAATTCTTGTTGACGAGTGTGGTCGTGCCTGGAAGAATCAGGACTTGGCATATCTTGAGAGCGCAATCGTGAACTTGGGCAAATTCTCAGCTCTACTACCAATGGAGCAAAATCAGTTGCGTGCATCAAACTTTCGATCTCTGCGGAATTTGTTCACTCATTGGATGGGCCAAAACGCAACAGAGCCAACTGCGAGTTCAAAAGCGTCTTTGCCTCCGCTGCTCATTAAATGTATCTTCGAGGCACTAGCTATCACGTGGCCACTTTTGCCTTCCAACCAAGAGAAAACGGACGGTGTTGATGATGCAGCAAGTGAAGTTATGAATTGGCTGTGTGGGAGCGTTAGTTCGCCGTACTGGGCCGCCTGGAGTGTCCGTAAATCTATTTTCCAGACACTAGCTGCCGTCGTGGAACGTGCCCCCATACATGCACTTGCTGGTGGCAGCAGTAACAGTCTTGTAGAACATGTCATTGAAAGCTGCTGCGGGTCGTTTGGAGTAGCCGATGGAAAGTACTCGATGGTCCGAGTAGCTGCCGCAGGAGCCCTTACAGCGCTGCTTAAGCGGACAGGGGACGACCCGAGCGTATCCTTGAAGATGGTCGTGCAGAGAGAGAGAGTGTTGGCTGCAGTAGAGACACTGTTGGTGAGCGAAGAAGCTTCAGAGCAGCAAGCAGCTTTTCAGCTGAAAACGCAATTGTTGCAGATGTCGTAGATGGACGCTATTGTAAGCCCAAAGCTTGATTTTGCTTACAAGTGACGCCCCACTAATACATGAAGTACCTGATTATCGAGATGTAAGTTGTGATGTGGGGTAGATCGTCGCCAGCTGCTTCAAAACACTGGTAAAGACAACGGAGAAAAACGTTGTCAGCTTCTTTGGCGACGTTCTTCTGACAATCTCAGCTCACTTATTTTTTCTTCTTGAGTTTTTCTTTGTTTTGCAAGCAGGTAATACAACTGCTAATTGTGTTGAATGTGGAAACAGGTTAAGAAGACCTTGAACCAATCTGGAATTCAAGAAAAAGTGTTGGTTAGTGAGTGACTTTGTTTTTAATCAAGCAAATACTTACAACTCAGCCTTTTTACAGAAATTTGGGTTCTTCAGTATCACCACTCGGATTAAATGCACCAACTCTTCAAGCTGTTCGCAGTCTTTAGGAGTAACAGTATCAACAGTAGGCAGGAATGCCAGCATTCGAAGCTGGGCATTACACTGACTCGCCCCATGATTATTCATCACAGATTGGTTAGTCTTCGCTGCTGCTGCAAAAAACCTTGTGGTTGACACAAGAAGTGGTTCAAAGTAGACCGCTTTCTTTTGGTCTAAGCTGGAAGAATCTTTGTCAATAGCTGATAGAATCTGCTGTCCTGGTTTGACTAACATAGCCAGATCTCTAGCCTTCTTACATCCTGGGACCTTGAAGGAAGCCAATCGTGAGTCCAGTACTGGAGGTAATGACGTGAGATTTAATGTCGGAACAAAAGCCAACGTCTCTTCTTCCCGTACAGGATTCGATATTGGAACAGAAGACAATGCTGTCATCTCTTGCTGCCACTTCTTCATCCTCTTGAGTCTACGAGTTTGTGCATCACTGTCTTTAAATGCAGCTACCCGACGTCCCATTTCATTCAGTAATTGACTTAATATCGGATCATCACGCGGCTGCCAATTGTCAAAGTTGTTTGTAGCAAAAACTTTCTTCACAAAACTCACAAAAGTCTCATGTATCGTCACACTATACTTCTCAACTGATATCGCTTGAATTTCGTCCAAATACTTCGCCAACTCTTGTCGTATGTCTTGTCCTGTAATTTTAACCTTTGTCGTTGGGGTCAAAGACTCGGACAAATCCACTGTCGATGCCTTGCGCTTCTTACTGTTCTTTGGAGGCGACACTTCTACTATTTCTGGTTCATCTTGCTCTGAGTCGGACGACAGTTCATATTCACTAACAGTCGTGGAGTCTGAGCTTGACTGAAGCGTAGTTGCCACTAAAGCGACTGGCTCCAATGTCGTCAAGGGTGTAGTTCCCATAGTACGATGCAGCAGTCGCAACAACGGGCCAATCTGGTTGCAGGACTCACCCAATTGGCGGAAGGACAGCTGAACCTGCTCTGAATTGTTGAGCACCAGCGTCTTATGAAGCTCTCGAGACGCCTGCGTCACTTTCAGTACCCGTTGCAGTGCAGCCAACACATCTCGTACACGGTCGTCGGTCAATTTCAGCTCGTCCACCACAGCAGCCTCGCAGTGTTGCCGCAGCTCAACCTCGCCCACACGAGCCAAAATCGCGTCCATCGATTCACAAAGTCAACTTTTACAGCTCATTTTTAGTCAATATTTCAAAAATGACAAAATTTACGAATGTTATTTTTTAAAAAGGTTCTTGAATAATTGTGATTCTACTGAGTCATACCGGTATTGACACCGCGCCGTCACTAAAGATATCGACACGCTCATCTTATGTATCGCTGAGCAACTTGGTGCTAATACCGGTAAGTCGCAATTCATATACTTGATGCTCAAATGTTCAACAGAATATCGAAGCTCGTCTAAAATCAACGTTTGCTGCTTTGTGCGAGACTTTCAACCTCCTAACCATCCTGTCGAACTTAGCATACTGAGATGCATAAGATGGATACTCAGCAAACTCAATACATGTAATCTATTTCTGTGGTAAAGGAGTGGATTCTACATGCAGACCACTTCTGGATTGCTCTGCCAAAAATGCGAGTCCACTCTGCTTTCATGCGCGTATTCAAGCGCGCACTTAAGGATATGTTCCTGATGTTGAAGGGTTGCTGAGAAGGCTTCTACTGGAGCCGTTCGCACAGCACCAAGCCTTGGAAGAGCTCTTGCGATACTGTAGCACTGCAACGTGGTGTGGTGCACGTATGGACAGGTAATCACGTGCAGAAGGCTTCTACTGGAGCCGTTCGCACAGCACCAAGCCTTGGAAGAGCTCTTGCGATACTGTACTCAACTGTACAGTAGCAGTGCAACGTGGTGTGGTGCACGTATGGACAGGTAATCGGCTATTCAATGATTACCGATTTCGGCCCTGCTATGTTTGAGCTCGCAACTGCGTCTTTCTCTGGCACCTTAAGAGCAAACGGAGGCAACTTGTATTATTTAAAGGGTTATGTATAATACTCCCAGCGCGTCTACCAGCCTACATATTAATAGTCCTTTCTCTGGCACCTTAAGAGCAAACGGAGGCAACTTGTATTATTTAAAGGGTTATGTATAATAATACTCCCAGCGCGTCTACCAGCCTACATATTAATAGTCGTCCAATGCAGCAAATACATTTGTTTGCTGGTTTCTATCGATACGTCGAGATAACAACACAGCGTCCTGCTTTTCTAGGTCACAGACGACACCAACATTGTATTAAATAATAGCTGTCTTAGCTGCCGACCACACGTCAGCGACTATGAATCCTACAGTATCCAAAGAACGAACCTATTTGGCCGTCTCCCTCATTCACATATCCGATATCGTATACAAATAGCAGGTGAGAATTCAGACGCGACGTAAAGTACCGGTAGAATCCACAACACTAGAGGGCGGATATTGTCACAATACCGGTACAATGTACCATGGTACTGCTTGCAGGCTGTGTACGAGACTAGCCTCTTGAAATTGCGCAAGTCGTTTTTGGGTTGACCCGCCAAGTCATCTTTCGGCGTCGCAACTCTAGCGAAAGTGGGAAAGCCGGGACAAGTCCATCTCCCTTTGCCACTCGCGCGTCGATTACGTGGTCAGTCCGCAATTCGCTTCAAGACAGACACCAACAACATGAGTGCAAATACCGCTAAGCGCAAACTGCCCAGTCCTGCCGCACGTAAATTGCGCAAATCCTGCTCGTTATCGACTTGCACCAGTCCACCCGGCACATGTATGCATTGCACTTGTGACGGCCGTTGTGGTCGCCATCCCGCGGGTCTTTGCGGAGGCCGTCGAGAAGGTTCTGGTCGCGGCTGTAAACGCCAAGATTGTACACGTGATGAGCGTTGTTTGCACAGCAATCGCGCCACCTGCTGCCACTGTCGCAATCTCGTTTCCTCTTCGGGTCGCGCGAAGCGGCCGCGTGTGCAAATTCCATCAATTATTGCGCAAATGGCGCCGCAAGTGATGGCAACCCACGATGAGTTGCTGGAAGCTGAGTTGCGCGCATTTTTGCAAGACGCAAATCTTGGTGGGGACCTGTCGCTCTGCGAATACAACGCTTGGGCGTCCAGACGCCAATTTTGCAACTTGGTGGTGCTCGTTTGCGGTACACAATTCAATTTGCACAAATATCCAATGTTGCTTGAATGTAACAAGTTGCACAAGATGGCGCTTCATGACGACTGCAAATTGGTAGGAACTGTACCAGTATTGGAGTTACCAACATTCCCAGGAGGGGCCGAAATGTTCGAAACTTTGGCCATTTACTGCTACACGGGTGAAATTTCGTTTTCGCTCGCAAATTTTGCACCCATGTATTGCGCAATTGAGTTTCTAGAATTGCGCAACGACGTTCGAGATAGCGCGAAGCGGTTTCTCAACCAGCACATTCGTCAAGGAAGTGACGGTTTTTGCGGTTTTTTGCAGATCGTCAATACGGCGCAAATATTGGCGCAAAGTGTACTTGTCGATATTTGCATGACGGCATTGGTGCAACAAAGTGAGACATTGGATGCAAATGCCTTGTTGCAATTGTTTACATTATCCAGTGAATTGTTTCTGGAATTGACCCAACGTGTATTTTCATCCAAACTTCAAGTATCGTCCACTTGTGTTCGCACTACGTCTGCAATTGCATCGGAAATGTGTGTTCAAGCCAAATTAGCGCAATTGCATCGAGATGCGCAACGCAATCTCAGTTCGAATTCGTGTAACCGCATTTTAGCGCAACAATGCGTACATTTGCTTCAAGGTGCGTCTGTTGAAGCTGTTGAGGCTGAGAAAGAAGCTGCAAATGAAAAACCACTGGATTTCACTATGCTCTTTACTGAAGACAAGAAGTTTCTCAAACTCATGGAGAACGATCTATTAGTTTCTACTACCAGTCCATCATCCATTTGCTTTAGTTTTGGCACTCACACACTCTCAGAGACTTTTGTAGTGTAATTCTTGAAGCTTTTGCACTTGCTTTTGCGTCTAGTAATCACTAACTCTTGAGTCTTTCAATATCATTTTTATCATAATTTGCAGTTTTCGTCGTTTTGCTGCTTACGCAATCTTTATGGAACAAAATACCGGTATTTACTGGTATTCCCATTGCGACGATCTCCGTCCCCTAAAGTTTGATGCAATACCGCCACGTATTACCTTCATTTTGTCTTTTGCCACCTCAAAGTCAAGCAGAAATGGCTGTTCACCCACCCACCAGTTCACCTGTAAAGGCATCGTCTACGTGGATTGGCTACATAGCAATGGGTCTCTTGGCCATGCAGTTCGGTCTGCAACCCATTTTGTACAAGGAATTCGCAGGTCAAGTCAAGAATCGTTCAGTGCTCGTGATCGCTTGTGAAGTATTTAAGCTGCTGTTATCGCTACTTTCACTCGTATATTCGGGTGCTTTGGGTCGTGTACTGAAGACGTGGAACTTGCACGATAGTCTCATGGCGTCAGGACTTCCTGCTTGTACTTATGCCGTACAGAATGTACTCATTCAAGTCGCGTATCAGCATTTGCCGTCTATTGTATTCAACCTCATTAACCAGACCAAATTACTCTCCGCCGCGCTCTTCCTCTACTTCCTCATGGGTACGCGCTTCTCTCTACAACAATGTATGGCAATGTTATTGCTATTGAGCGCCGCTGTGTTACTCTCGCTCGCCAAGGACGAAGGCGTCGATGACTCAGCCGCCATCTCCGTTGAACTGGGACTCGTGCCGGTGCTGCTGGCTTCACTACTCTCGGGTCTCGGCTCTGCACTCACACAGCGCTCTATGCAGCAGCACAAACGTGACGCTGCACTCGTCACCGTGGAACTTTCAATCTACGGTAGTCTCTTTCTCATGCTACCAGCTATTTGGTCCACTATTGCCAAGACGCCAGTGACTGAGTCACCTGCTGCTAACGCATTGGCCAACATTGACAAAGTCTTTGAGGGCTGTGACTACTACACACTTATCCCTGTAATAAGCAACGCTCTGGGAGGTCTTCTCGTCGGTACTGTCACGAAGCACGTGGGTGGAGTACTTAAATCGTTTGCTCTCATTTGTGGTATTGCCTTTACAGCGTTTGTGGAGAGCTCCGTGTATGGTGCTGTGCTGCCGAATGAAGTTTTTATTGCTGCGGGGCTTGTTGCTATGAGTATGACCATCTACTCAAGTTTCCCATACGTAAAGAAGGAGTCCAAGGCCAAGACGGAGTAGATGCTTGCAATCTATAGACTGTATCTATAACAAATCAATACCGGTACTTTCTCGTTCGTCTATTGCTACAGTCTAAAGTTCCGCCGCCTCCCCCGCCAACCAAATGAAGGCTTGTTTTTATCTATTTATCAAGTTGAAGTTTGCAGTAATGTCCATCGACGTGGCACCCTCCTCCACCAATCAGAAGTCATCATCCCTGTGTCCCTCTATCAGAGCATACAAACTATTACATAATAGTTTTGCTACCAGTTTCCATGTTACACGGAAGTTAGACTACCTCTAACATCAAATATTGTTATATTTAGTATCCTGCCTGTGCATTCGAAATGACGTACATGACCTCACCTTTCATTTCGAAATCCTCCTCCTCATGGGCGCTGCTGACACTGTCGCCTCACTGGAAGGCGCTTCGCTAACTGGCATCGTAGCCACGGGGTTACTACTAGGTCTAGTGCATGTTCTCACTGGTCCTGATCACTTGAGTGCGCTCATCGTACTGAGCGCTGGATCTTCGTGGCGCTCGTGCCAGTTGGGGATGCGCTGGGGCTGCGGCCACTCGACGGGTCTTATCGTCGTAACTGCGTGTTTTCTGGCACTTAATCAGCACTTGGACGTGGACTCTTTTGGTACTTATTGCGACTTTATGGTGGGTTTCCTCATGATGGGACTCGGACTTTGGAGTTTGCGCTACTATTGGCTACTACGACGCAAGTTGCAGCTCAAACAGCAGCAAAAAGCGGTGGACGAGACGTCACCACTGCAACTGGAAGTAGAACTGCAACAAGACAGTGATGAGGAAGTGCAAAAGATATTGTACGACCATCGTCTGGACCACGAAGGTCCATTGACGTCCACTGAGACGTTGCAAGAGAAGAGGAAAACTTGCTGCTTCGGACTTATCACAGCCGATATCAAGAACCCAAACACACAGAAACTCACGGCTTTTGCTTACGGAACGGCCCACGGATTGGCCGGTACAGGAGGTGTCTTGGGTGTTCTACCAGCTGTGATTTTGAACGACTGGGCCAAGTCGTCCGCTTATCTTGGCGCTTTCTGCGTGTCCTCCATCTTCACTATGGGCGGATTTGCAGCTCTATACGGAGAAGTCACCGGTCGTATGAGTCGCTTCTCGGACTCGTCATTGGTACGCATTGGCATGTTTTCGTCTTTTGTTTCGCTGGCTGTGGGGATCATGTGGGTCGTCCTCGTCTCAACTGGAACACTGGATGAGGTCTTTGGGTAAAACAGTGTTTGGCAATAGTAAATGACAGTTAATGAATGATTTACTGTTAATACCGGTTGTTCTATTAATATATAAAAATACTACTTAGACTTCATGTATTATATAAAATAATACTACTACTATATGTATTAATAGTAGTATATATTATTAATAATAATAACCCTTATTAATAATTACTACAGTAGTAAAGGTTTATTAATCTCCGAATACGCGATCCAAAACACCCGTAGCTTGAAGTGTGATCCATGTGATTCCTACCACAATTGAAAGAATGGACGACACAATGGCGACATTCAAAGCTGCAGTTGGTGAACGTGCTTTTCCTCCACGCTGTGTTAAATGCCCGTAAATTGCTGCGAACGAGCCCATGGATAGGATGGAACTCCCGCAAAAGAACCCAAGATACAACAAAGCTCGGAAAGTGTCCTTCTGCATAGCAAGACTGGGCAAAACAGCTAACAAACAACCTGGTCCAGCTGCACCATGCACGATACCGACACCGGTACTAGCTGCAGCAGTTGCTGAAAGATGCACTTTAGCTTGTGAATTGTTTGGTGATTGTAACAGAACGTAAGACGAGTCTTGGCACTTCACTTGACTCCATAGCGACTTTGGTGAAGATGCCAAATGTAGAGAACTAGAAGGCTTTTGCTCTTCATTGTAATCTTTGTATGCACTGTGCATTGTCCAGATTCCAAGCAGCACGAGACAAACACCAGTGAGGTACTTACAAACGGCACTAAAGCTGCCATTTGGTGCCAAAGCGTGACCCACAACGAAGATGCAAATGAGAGCGACGGCTACAATTCCAAGTGAATGGCCACAACCCCATTGTACACCGAGTAGAAACGCCTCTCGCCATGTTTTCCCATTGGAAAGCGCCACCAACGCTCCAAGGTGGTCGGGTCCTATATCGGATAGTCATTATCATGATTCAGTTTGGTAAATTGTTAAAAATGTCAAGGTCTTGAAGCTGTAGCACACCTGAAAGTATGTGGACGATACCAAGTGAAGTGGCTGTGAGTGCAACTTGCCACATGGAGCGATGTAAAAGACTGGACTCGTCGTGCTCCATGATCTCCAGCCAGCAATTAAGAAGATATGCTGGTAAAACGACCTTTCATTAAGCGGTTAATTAACGTCAATTCGTCTCAAAGCTATTGAAGGGTTATTCCCCAAAGACGGCAGACATTTGACCGGTTGCCTGCAGTCCGATCCAGGCAACGCCCACGATAAACGAGAAAAAGGCCGAGAAAATACCGATCCGGAACTCTATCACCAGTGAGTTACCTCCAAGACGACCAGTAACTTCACCGTAAAGAGCACCAAAAACGCCCATAATAAAGATGGAGGCTACGCAGAAAGAGGCGAGGTAGGCAGCTGACTTAAGCCAGTCATTTAGTACTACAGCAGGAAGTACACCCAAGATACCACCAGGACCAGCAAAACCGTGAATGATTCCAACAAGTAGAGCCATAATCTGTTAATGCATAAAATAGTGTTAGCTTAACCAAATATTGTCAAATATCCTTAAACAGACACAAACCTTTTGTGTCGCTGGGTTCTCAAAGCTTATTTTGTGGCAACATGTCCAGTTCTTAACATGCATTTTCGAGGTACTGTGAGTTGTTGACGTTCCTCCGCCATTTTGTGTTACTCCATCGTCGGACTTGAGCAGCAGGTTAAAGGAAGTAGACGGCGACACCAAATCATCTCCCATTGTTTGTCCCTTCGTCGAGGAAGTTTGTGACATCGTAACCTGTTGCACTACATCAACAGGAGACGCTACATTTGAATGTCTTCGTTGTGAGATCGGTACAAGCTCCACCATATTGGTTGGCGTGGCAGTTGTGCTGCTTCGACTACGATTCTGTCGACTTTCCACCCCCTCTTGTTCTTCTCCATTCTCCAATGACTGTACCCCTTCCTTCACTTGCGTCTGATACTTCTTGCGTACGTGAATACCCGTCCAAACACCCAGTGCGATCATGAAAAAACCCACGACATAGTTGAGATAACCACCCACTGCGTCTAAATCGACCGTCTGACCCGCTGCAAAGAAGATAAGAGCCATGAATATAAGACCAATGGAGTGACCGCAACCCCATCGAATGCCTAATGCGAACGCCCTCCATGAAGATCCAGTGGTCATTGCAGCTAATGCAGATATGTGATCGGGTCCTGCAGTAGAAATAGAGAAAATTGAGCTTGTCAACCCCTTTTAACGGTATAAATATAGAGCACACACCTGTCAACACATGCACCACGCCCAGTAATAGCCCCGTGGAGATAATTTTTCCCAGCGAAGCGCCCTCGAGGCTGCTGTGCTCTTCACTGAGCCATCGACGGTTGGCCATGGTTAATTGAGACTGACTAATATGTGCAGATACCATTCGTGTACTTAAGTACTAAATTTGACCAATGAGACGGTGCCACGCATTGCTGACTCAATTGACTGACGAAATAGCTGAGACGCTGGGATTTGAAGCAAACAAAATGTGGCAAGGAGTTATTCTACATAAAATATATTACATGTACTTTGTTATTTTAAAGACAGTTATTAATTAATATTCTACTACTTACATGTACATGTACTTTGTTATTAAAGACAGTTATTAATTAATATTCTACTACTGTAGTACATATTATCGGATACCGGTATATAGAATAACTGTCTTTATTTTTAAAGTACATGTATTAATAGGTGGTAAGGAGTTATACTACATAATAATATAGGAACTGTCTTGGGGCACCGAGTAGGATCGTACTTTTACGCATCGTTACGGTAAAAAT
>JAIKVB010000277.1:0-32070 GCA_024679045.1 Phytophthora brassicae | reverse complement strand
CTTAAAACCTAACCCGGAAATTGGCACGTTGAATTTATCCTGCTCATGGGATTTGTATGCACGCGGGGGGTCACACTTGACACCTAGATTACGGTAACGACCGATGTAATTTTAGTTTTATATATCAATTTTAATGAAATGAGTTTATTTAAGCAGTTGACGTTGTTGTGCCAGCAGCATAGTTGTTGCACGTCAGACTTGCACCCCAATCTGATCCGCGCCACTTCGTATACATGTACGTGTTTGCGAAGACGTACATGTCCATGAGTACCACGTACGTGTTCATTTCTGAACTTCTCAATTTCCTACTTTGGCGTCAAATACTTATATTTTCCCAGATTAAGGTGGTCCACCTAGTGTTTGCCGGCGTTGGGTCCACGTCGGGTAAGGTCCACCTTTGGGAAATTACATCCCTTTGGGGAAATACCTCCATTAAGTATGTAAATGGCCGCGTCTTCATTCCTGCATCTACAGTAGAACCGAACTATTTGCGACCTCTATGTACTACATCACGAAATCTAAAGCTAAAATGCCTGACTCGAGGAGCCCCTTGCAGTAATGGCGGGTTCAATAATTCCAGACGTCTGACACAAGAACCACGCTATGTTATTAATAGTAGGTAAACTGATTCGAATTTGGCTACATGTAACGACTTGCGATGTCGGTCCCAGCAGTCGCCCATACGTCAACTTCTAGCTATCGTACGACCCAAGCTTAGGCTTCTTCGCTTCGTGCCGGCGGCTTTACTACCTGCTCTTTGTCTTACATGTTCGCCCTCCATTATAAAATGTCTGCTGTCGAACCGCCTTCCATCTATCGCTGGTGCTGCTCCGTCCTTCAGGTTCATTTCTCTGTCTCCAATGCCATACGCGCTAGTCTATGGGCCATTCTATTCTTCTCTTTCGGGGGTGTACTCCCCATTCTAGGCTTCTATGTCGATCCACTATCCGCCTGCACTTCCAGTACAACTGCTGTAGATGCCGTGCTTTCGAAGATAACAGAAGGGTGTCTCTTTAGAACCCGACTGAGTTATCCTTGAAGTGACCCACCACCGAAATAGGTCGTGTAACTGATGTTGAAATGGCCTTCTATTTGGTTTTGTTTTTACTTTTTGTTTGCTATAGAAGCCTGATATGTAGTTAGACGCGAGACTATATCGTCTTGTGTCTGTCGAGTTAGCACCCGCAACATTCGCAGAGTGTTGCGGTGCCGATTTTCGTATAAAATCGGAAATGGCGCTGGTGTTTTGCGCTTTTAAGTCGATCTTCTGAGTGGTGCCCAGCGTAGCAAGGAACTTCGCGGCTTTGAGCCTCGCTGTTGATGGTTGTTCCCAAGATAAATCCAAATGTCTTGTTCATGATAGCGCGAAGTTCCTTCATGTTGTTGTCGTCTTGTTTTTCCAGTTGTTTCCTTATCTTCTTGTCCAGTGTGTTGATTCTCAAAAACACCCTGTACATCCTGGTTTCTCGTTGGAGCTGTAAAAGCCCATGGTGAATAACTTGTTCAATCATTTCAAGCTGGGAGTGATGAGGTGCGAGCGTCAGACTACTCGCGGCGATTGCCACCCAGGTGGTGTCAATGTCATTCAGGTAAAGAACATATCCTCCATATGGTCCTTGTGCCGTCTTCTTATAGGCTACATCAAGAACCCATGCTTGTATCTCCGTAGGCAGTGGTTGTCCGTTTGCAATGTTCATTATTTGCTGGCATATGTCCAGGCACATTCCTTGAACCCGTTTAACGGGATTCCTTTTCCACGCGCTCACAATGGCCTGGACTTGGTAGTGACCAGCCGTATGGATTGCCGCGGTAGTAACTTCCGAATTACTGTGGTTGTCATTAAAGACCGCATCCACTCGAAGTCTCCATAACATTGCAGATGTTGTAGTCGACCAGATTTGCCACAAAAGCTTCATTGCTTCAGTGTGCTGGTACGTCCACCTTCCTATGCATTGTTGGGCAAACGAAATAGGTCGTGTAACTTGAAGCCGAAGTACAATAGCTCAGATCTGTTGTGTTTAAGTTGACCCTCTATTTAAAAGGTTAGCTTTATTAAGTATGATGCCGGTAGAACAGAATTTTAGTTTAATTTTGTATCATCCAAACAAGATAAAGAAGAATTCAAAATGCTTACATCAAAGTTATCGCGTAGGTACAGTAATTGTCCCCCACACTTAATTGGTCTACTATCGACCGTCGGACGTCAATCTATCTACAAGACAAAATCCACTGGTTTGTGACTCTACACGACAATACTGTTGGGCTGACCGACAGCGTTACCCGTCTTGGCCGTACTCACTTCAATGCCGGAGAACGACCAGTTGGACACGACCTTCGGATTCGCCAAGATGTCGTAAAGGTTCGTGGCTGAGCCCGTGAGGCCCGAGATCGTCACACCGTCAATGGTCACACCACTGGTGGGAGAGCCCGTATAGCCGCCCTTGGACTTGCTGTAGTCCGAGTGCAAAACGATGGCATTCTTGACGTTGGAGAGCGTGTTGTCAATGTACTTGACATTGGAAACTAGACCCTTCAATCCAATGATCGTCTTGATACGGATACCGTTGTCGCTGTTTTGGATTGTGTTGCCCTCAACAGTGAGACCCTGGACCGTCGAGGACTGGTCCACTGCATTCCCACCGAGAGAACCGATGGAGATGCCGTGTCCACCGGAGCATAGGTTGTTACTGAAGATGGTGTTAGTACTGGACTGCATAGCAAGACAGTCGTCCTGGTTGTAGATCTTATTGCCGGTGATCGTGATGTGGTCGTTCTTGGTCAAGTCGAAACCATCCGTATTCTTGGCGAGTCCATTGCCGGCGCTCGAGTCGAGCGTGAGGCCGCTGAGCGTGGTCTGCTGACAGTTCACGATGCTGAACGTGCGATACGGAGAGTTCTTGAGTGTGAAGCCCGATAGCGTGGACCCAGCGACGTTCTGCAGACGGAAAAACACCGGACGAGTGATCGACTGGGCCTGCTTCCAGTACCAGGCACCCTGACCATCAAGAATGCCAGATCCCTTGACCGTGAGGTCGCTGCCACCAAGCAACACGAGCGGACCGAGCCACTTCGCCGTACCGAAGGTGGTGGTACCTGTGAACTCGATGGTGGCGCCAGTCTTGGCCTTACTCAAGTCGAGCGTGATGCCGGCCGGAACCGTGAGCGACCCAATCGTTATCGAGCTGCACGAAGAGATATCGGTGCCTTTGGTGTATGTGCCGGTGAGGTTGCATCCGCTGCTGGTGCTGCTCTGCTTTTGGTTTGGTTGTTGCTGCTGCACTTGTTTCAGGTCACTTTTGGTTTTGCTTTCGGCTTCCATGCGCAGCATGGGCGAACCGTCAACGGTATTGATAAAGAGCGCGAAGGCAGCGAGTGCAGTCAAAAGGAGCTTCATCACTGATGTAGTATTGTGGTAGTGAAGGGAAGGCAAATTGGAAAATGAGGTCTGATCTCAAGCTCGGACCGACGGGTGCTGTGGTAGGCGTCACCTTTTGAGCCGGGGACGCGTTGCTGTTCATACGGTAGACAAGTTGGCTCCAGGAAAAGCGTGTCGTTTTTTCGTCAGTCCAAAGAACCCGCACAACAGCCAGTAGTTCTTCACGGGTGCAACCAGCACGTGAAAGCGTCGTACCGTATCCGCGCCAAACGAGCCAACTTTGGTGTTGAACCGGTGCAAATCGGGTCGTTTGCGGACAAAAGCTGCCTGACGTTCAACTTCTAAGTACACACCACGTGTTTTCACCGAAGGAAGCAATGGGTTTTCGTGAGAACGTAACGTATGTACTCGCTCAGGTTCGAGAGTATAATAATGCCGGGGTTCCAATTAGTATTGTAAGCAATTCTTGGTGTAGCTTTAGCATTTGCGATTGCAGACATGTATCCTCCTCTCGATCGCCTAAAGTCGAGCTATTTGGCTCATGTATCTTTCTGATTGTTACTAGTATGTATAGTCGAGCACCACGTTCCGCTCTCGTCAGCTGCAAAGGTTTTCAGATCTGGGAAGGCAATCAGATGTCCAAGTTATGCTTAGTGTGGTACTAGTACTGTAATACCACTGGTACTGTACATGTATTATAGTATAGTATTACTAATACTGGTATTCGACAGGACTGCTGTCTGCCGCGAACGGACTGTATAGGGCGTTGTCAATCGATCTTACTTTAGAACCTTGTGTACAAGCACTTTATGCAACAGTTTAGACAGCGAAGAACTCGAAAAAAGTCTCTGGCCAGTGATTTAGATGACAGTCTAAAGGGTCGATATTTCTACTGTAGAGAGAGAGGAACAGATTGTCTATTTACATTTTTTATGTGCAAGATGTCTGGAATGTCCTGAGCCAGGATATAAGCGCCGGTGGTCCCGGTGGCTGATCGTGGCTATCCTCCTGAAATAGCGGGGACCCTCATGGTTCCTGTTCTAGTAACAGGATGCAGGCGTTGAGCATAGCGCCTTGGACAACTGTTTCGACGCTTCTGCGGTTCCTGGTTGCGACTGCCCGTAACTGACGAATACATGACTTCCAGAAAACCCGAGTGCTGTCGTGGTGAGGAAAGATGACCCCGGTATACTGCTGCAGTTCGATCGAGCCAGATCTGCGTCTGGCAGAGTGTTGCTAAGACGTGCCATATCTTTTGCCACATTCTCTCGGCCGCTTCCGTGTCATCTTGGAACCGCTCATCGAGGAGTCTCTTGCGGTGTTTGGGGAGTCTCGTGATTCGTCGGCTTGCACAGGCCCTGTAGAACTGCTGGGGCGTTGCTTGGTTTCCTGTTCGCCAGTCCAATGACTAATTACAATCGTCCACATCGCTTGTGCCTTGGGACAGGTCCAAAAGAGATGTTCGTAAGTTTCCTTGACACCTGCGCACTCTGGTGTAAGGCCGCAGCTGTTGTCAAGCTGTCTGGCCGTGTGGTGCAGGTTGAGTTGGCGTGTTGCCACTCGATAACCGGTCCATTCTTGATAGGCCGTAAGGCTGTTGTCGTGATCCCAGAGTTGTGAGGGTGTCTGATCTGTTGCTGCGTGCTGCCATAATGTTTTGGATACCTGGGTTTCGAGCCGGTCAATGACATTCCGTAGTGGTTTCGCTAAGTCCGTCTTGCTCCTGTCAAATGCCTGTCTCATCAGGGTTGCTCCGATCTTAGAATTGGCGGTTGTGGCGGCCACGTGCCAAGGAAAGCGGTGTAATTGTGGAAGCGCTTCGAAAACGACCCCATCCAATTCCAGTCGTTGCGCCGCCCATGCTCCGTGTCAACCTCCAACTCGGGTGGCGTCCCGTAGAACTTCCAGCTGATCCCGTCCGGCTCTTGAAGGAGGAACACATTCTCTGCTGTTACCGACCGCTTATTACGCATCACACCCTCTATGTGGCTCTCTCCTTGCAATATCCATTCGAACTTTTCCTTGAATCTCGGGGCGTCCCGTAAGACGAGAGGTGGCTTCGCGTCCATTTCTTGGCCGATGCCTAGTGTTGGTGAGGCGAGCAATATTACTGTCGCCCAGCGCTGCAGTTTCCGGGCAGAATGATGGCCTGTCGTACTAGCATTGGCCGGAAACTGGAATGTGAACTCTGACACCCCGGTCCTGTGAATCGCGAGGTCGCGATCGCACATGGGACTATGCGGTTGTACTTTCTTCGGTCGAGCATGACGCCATTGCCTTCTAGAATCCATGGGTTAGCGTTCCACTGAAAGGTCGACCAAAAACTGTTGAGAGCGTGGAGTTCGTCAGCTAAGGCGGTCGTCCGGATCGGAAAGGCTTTATGAGAGCACCCACTCATCCTCTTCCCACCAGCTAGAGACATCCTTGGTGAGGCGGTCGAAATGCTTGTCGAGGCGGTCTCTGATTGTCTTGACCTGCGTCTCAGTAGGTTGTAACCATTCCCCTAATTCCTGCTGAAGTTGGCTACCTGACGAGCGTTTGGCCGACCTGCGTTTCGGGGGTTGTTTGGAGGATATACGCAGTCTTCCCGCTGCTTCGATACCTCGGAACGTCCAAAACTGCCACACGGCTGAGTATGTGTCCTGGCGCCGAGTCAGCCAATGTAACGCTTGTTTCAACCACTGGGTCTTGAAAGCGACTGAGACCTACGCCCCCTGCTTTGCGCGGGGTCATCAACAATCCTGGATTGACCTTATGCCTCCTCTTCTCCGTGTTTGTCGCGTGCACCCACAAGAAGTTCTTGTAGAGGTTGTAGAGTTCTTTTTCCGCCCAGTGTGGTAACTCAAATACTGTTGCTGTAACAGTATTGATGGGAGAACTATCGAGTTGAGTATGAGGACTCGATTTCGACACTGGTGGCTACTTTGGTGGCTGTGAGCAGGCGTCGTTGAATGCTCCGAATGCGTAATGCCCAGTTTTTGTTTGTGATGTCTCCTGTGCCAACCTCATAGCCTAGATAACGCGTCGTGTCCGTTGATTGAACCACGTCAATCCCCGCGTGATGGCTGTATTCAGAAAGAGTAGTTTACTCTTTGTCGGTTGGACATGAAGCCGTGAGAGGCTACCAAACTGTCTCACAATGTCCAGAGTTCGCTCGACTTGTGCCGCCCGCTCCAGGAAGACCGTGGAGGCATCGACGAACGCCGAGAAGAGTTGCTGGTCCATCGGCATAGCCGGAATAGGTATTCCGCGAA
Organism: Phytophthora brassicae; assembly: GCA_024679045.1. NCBI lineage: Eukaryota > Oomycota > Peronosporomycetes > Peronosporales > Peronosporaceae > Phytophthora > Phytophthora brassicae. Next base: position 25,440 of record JAIKVB010000277.1, on the reverse strand, counting down.
GCTCTGGGTCTTGTTTTAGTGCGAGTCCGAGTATTTCTACCACTAGTAAAAACAGCAGTGGGGCTAGAGGACAGCCTTGGCGAATACCAGATTGGACTGGCGCAGCGTCTGACAATTCCCCGTTGACGAGGAAGCTCGCTTGTGTCCCAGTGTGCATCCGCTGGATGAGATCGACAAAGGTGTCGTTGAATCCGAAGCGTCGTAAAGCCTCGTATAAAAATTCACGATCGACTGTGTCATACGCTTTTCGGAAATCCAACAGAAGAATACATCGACTGTCATCTGCAGAAAGGTCGGGATACGAGGTCGCGGTTAGTAACTGGGCCATCATCATCATGACTGTCGTCTGCATTCTGCGCCCGTGCACAAAGCCTTGTTGCGAGTCACTTATTATCCGGGGTAGGATGATTTGTAGTCTCGTTGCCATTACCTTGGCGAAAATTTTGTAACTGGTCTGGAGTAGGGAGATCGGTCGGTAGTCTATGGCGTCGTCTGAGTCTCCTTTCTTCCGCAGTGGAATTATGAGCGCCTCTAGGAAAGACTGTGGCATCTTAGCGCCCGTTAATAGTTGGTTGCTGACTGTGACCAACGCAGGAACCATGAGTGCAGCCGTATCCTTGTAGAAATCATTGTTTGACCCGTCCTGACCGGCCGCTTTGTGCCGACTGAGTTGCTTCACTGCGTCGAGGACCTCGGTTTCAGTAATAGGTTGAAGTAGGTGGGTATTATCTGCTGCCGTTACTTTCTGGTCGGTCGGGATAGTCGCGAACCGTTGGAACTCGTGAGCTAAGTCTTTGTCGGCTACGGTACGGTGAGTGCGCCCCAGTACCGTTGACCATTCCGACGCAAATTGGTCAGCCGTGGACATGTTTCTGTGAAATTGCGGACCGTGCCGCGCTCGCACTCGAGTCACCTTTTGATCCCGCTCCCAGTTAGACACCCGTTTGTAGGACCAGCATAACCGTTTCGTGGAGCGCCTCAGCTGATCCCCCACCCTTACTAACTGTTGGACTCGGAAAAAAACTTATTTTTATGTATTTACCGGCTACATTTAAAGTTAGGGTTTTTTTTCTGAGTTGCCGGATTAATTGTAATGTCGACAGCCATTTTCTGAGCATAAATTTTCTCATGTACGAAATTCAACTTGACTCAAATTTCATTACAATTAATTTATTTTATTTATTTTGCTTTATCTGGACGGACACAAATTATTTTATGTTTGTTTTAGAGAGAACGAACGGTATTTAGAAAGTTTATTCAGTATAAAAAAATTTATTTTTTAGTCATGTTTTCTTTCGTTTATTTCTTTAAATATGTATTGTATATTTATATTTGTATGATAAATAACGAAGAAAAAACGATATTATATACATATACGGAGACATATATGATCTTCGTTCAGGTTGTGGCATCGAATGTTTGTGCGCCTGTCTCGATCTAATGCGTGCGTGGTAGAATAATGTATACAAACAGACGATATACTATGCTTTGTTAGCCGAGCAGTCTATCTCACTCACTTCGTGTTTTACAAGTAACCTCAGAGGGCTCGACAACAGCACAAGCTACCCACACGAATAAAGATCACGAGAACGCGCAGTTTGGTATCCAGTACAATTTCAAGAAGACGACTGTGTTCTTATGAACCTCTCACATTGATTGTACGACCATGGCACGGATAAAGAATGATCGTAGTGGGAATTAAATCCTAACGCGAACTGGAATGAGCACTACCAATATGGCACCACAGGACGTGCAAAGGACCGGCATCCACAGACTATTGTTAGCTGAGATCAACAATTTGCTCCTCAGCGGACAAGGTCCGAAAAAGTGTCTGAATACCTTATAAGTTCGATACAAAGACTCACCGGAGCAGCTAGCTCTCCTCCCTACAGCAAGTCAGCTCAAGAATAGAATTCAAAAACTTAGAAAGCGAGGAAATTTCTCAATATCTACGTACGCTGATGTGATGGAGTGGGCAGCACCGAGGATGTGTACAACGAAGGAGCAGTTTTCAGCACATGCAGTTCAGCGTCGAACAAGATGGAGAGCGAATTTGCAAGGAGTCATTCAGCTACGAGAATGATTTGTTGGTTTTGAGCTGTTTCACGGATACGTTGGAGAGTGGTGATGTTTCGATACGCGTCATATTCACTTCGAGGCGTTTGTTTCGCACCGCGCCACGTACAATGATTGATCAGAAATGTGATATACTAGGTGCAACAGATGGAACGTACAAGTTCGACGTTGGCGGGTGGACTCTTGTTTCATTCGGGGTATACAGCGACACACAAATACCAGCAGAAGTTCTATCCCATGGCGTTCATGTTCGTTCGCACCGAAACCGCTATGGCATATGCTAAGCTCTTCTCAATTTGCAAGCTACGCAGCAAAGAGTTCTTTGGGGGCGATCTCAATTTCCAATTGGGATCGATGGACCATTCACAAGCCATTGCCAACGCGTATCGTCAAGAGTGGCCTGACATCAAGTTGCTGAACTGTTGACCACATCTGTTTCGCAAAGCGAGAGGGAAAACGCATCTTTTGGTAGAACGTGAACGATATTTCGAAATTATTAAACCACAGCTAGGGTACCTCAGTGTGGCTCAATCAGCTGAGCAGTTTGAAGTTTTGACAGAACTTGTTTGCGAGAATGGTCGACACTGGGTGAAACTGAATACGCCCAATGGATTGAAGACTAATACCTTGGTATTTATGGCTCGCTACCGCAAGTGATACTACCAAACCAAAACCCTCTCGAATCCTGCAGCTTCGTCACCAAAGCTGTTGCAGTCACCCACCTCCGCGCTGCTACAGGCCACGTACTTGCTGGAACACAGCCCGACATTTTGGTAACACGTGCTGAGGATATCGGCACCGAATTTATTCTGCAATTTGCTTCGGGCCTAGTTAGAGCTGAATACCTCCAAGCTGCTCTAGATCTTTGCGAAGATGACAACCACCATCCAACCCATAGAAGAAAGTCAAGACGTGCTATCAGCAGCATTCAGGAGTACTATTTCAACGCCGATTACTACGTAGTACGGGATGAACACTTGAATGGGTTGAAAGTTGATGGGAGAAGGTCTAATTCCTACGAAGCCTCTGGAAATGGTAAGCTCATGCGTGACAAAAGAGTGGAAAGCATACAGCTACACTATCTTTCACTTCACGCTGTCAAAGTCCTGGAACGAATCCCTTTTGAGCACGATTGGGACAATCCCTCGTGGAGCATCTAAGAAATAGAGACGATCAGAGCAAAGTTTAAGTGTGCCTGCAAAACTCTCTACCAAACAGGTTGGTTTGGCTCATGTGTTGGCGTGTTTACACCTAGTGTATTCACTGGATCTACGTGTGATGCTAAGTCGACTACGAGCTCGAAAGCCGCCCAGACGCCCTCGGAAGAAAACAAGATGTATCTACCGCGATGGCCCACGAAAGTCCCAGTATACAGTCGCTGCTCTGATCAAACGGTTGGTTGAAAAACCGTTAGCTGGGGTATTTTGAGAGCCGAGACTGTAATAGACATGGAAGGTGAAGAAACGCAACTCAACCTCATTGGTACAATTAGAGCGCCATCAAGCAGGAGTGGTAAGCGGTACTGGGATATCGAGGAGGAGGGGTGTGGATGAAGCAAGGCCGATGGACGTCGAAGAATTAGCGAAAGCCATCAACTACTACTTCCAGATTGGGCACAACATTGTACCTTTCTAGATTCACAATGACGTGAATCGTGAACATGCGTTCAATGCATTATCGATTGCACCCTTAGAAAAGAAAACCAGAAACACTATATAATCACCAATAATCTCAGAAAAAACTTACATATATACTCGATTAAGTCTATTACATAAAAAAGATCCCACAACTTACAATTAATCCCCCCTTACATACAATTAATCCGAGTGGACGTACATTTAATCCGTCAACTTATAATTAATCCGCGATTACATAAATAGCATCCGAAATGACACTACTTAAAAAGTAGTCGAAAAACGTAAAAATAATCCGTCCCCGTTGGACTCTGAATTCCTCGATGGTGTTGGCTACCCATTGGCGTCTGGTGGTAATTTTCCGTGTCTCCCTGCTGAGGACCTTCGTCTTGAAGCGTCTCCGCCTTTGGTATTCCCGCCTTTTGACAGCTTGAACGCAATTTCTGCATTCAACCACGTCCGCATCCCAAGTCAGAGTGGTGGTCTCCCTTCCTATACCCATATTGTCCATATCGTCTAGGAGCTCCTCCAGCACCCGGTCCGCCCTGTTCGTCCTTATCGGGTACGTTATTCGCGTTGGAGTATGCTGGCGGAGTTCGGGTTCCGGATCTCTTAAGTAGAGCGTGACGGTTTGATGATCTGAGTATTGGATAGGATTTGTCGCTGATACCCATAGCACTCGCGGGATCCACGTTTCAGGTACGTAGAAGCGGTCAAGCCTGCTGGCTGTCTCTTTGTTCCAGTCGGTGAAATGCTCGATGGCGTCGTCCTCTGTTTCGTCGTCCGCATGGTCGCGGAGCAGACGGGCGTCAGCTAGCCTGTGAGTCCTTAGGAGACGGCCTAATGCTGGACTCTCGGGCCTGCTGGCTGTTCGTTCCCCCATCCGGTCCAATTGCGGGCTTTGAACACTATTGAAGTTCCGAAGTAGCACTAGATTCTGCAGCGGAAGCTTCCTGAACAGGTCTTCTCTTTCCCCTCTAATGTTCGGAGCGTACACATTTAGGAGTGTCATATCCGCAATTTTGACCCCTATCGTCCGGATACTCCACAGTTCTTCATTCCAACGAGTTGTTCTGGTTGCTGCGTCCGGCGTTAGCAGTATCGCTACTCCTGCTGTCGAACTGGATCCTGTGCTCCAATACGAGAGTTGCGGCGATTCTGAGTTGTGGCTCAGGCCCCAGAGGGTTCTCGCAATTGTTCCGCCTCTGTCTCCGTCTCCACATGTGTCTCTTGGAGACACCAAGCTAGTGGCCGCTCACGAACCGGCGTCCGTCTCCAGGCCGCCATCCAACGATATTTCTACTGTATCTACCGTACCGTATGGTAAAGCAACCTTGAGTCAGTCGCAGCCTGAAATGCCCTGTCTCAGGATCTTGATGCACGCAAGGTCATACATAAAAACGGGAAAATGTCTAAGAAGATATGAAATCCGAACTTTTAAATGCCAAACGTGTAACGTTTTGCCGGTATGTGTGTGCGGTATCCATATGGCAAAATTTTGTCTAAAGAGGTATGGACGTTTTCAATAGTGTATGAGTGCACTTTTGAAAACCGAGGATGACTGCTTGTCGCTGCCGCCCAGAAACTATTACTAACTTGACCACGGTACGCTGGCAATGCTGCTTCCCATGTCTATACTTGATTCTTACCACACGTCTTTCCTTAATTTTTACCCGAAGCACGACACTTGGGGCTCTTCAGACAACCTCACTATGCGCATCCGCCGATTTTCTTATTCTAAATAACAACCCTGTAGGGGTAGTTGGGATTGCCGGCCTCTTGGGTGCAGAACTTCTCTACGAAGAGGTCCACGCTGGGGACACAATTGAGTACTATTCGTACGTATTCGTGTGGGCCGACCCACGCAGACTCAGAGTCACGACTGTTACGACCATCGACCAAGTCGAACTCCAGTTTCCGGTGAAGGTGACCACACAAGAAACGATCCCTCCTGAGATGATGATTAAACGCACACTTGATCTCCGCAAACGTAAACACATCGATACAGTGCTCCCTTACTATGACACGGTGCACAAGGTGGCGTAGTGGCAACTTGTTCCAGCACATTTGTTGTACAGTACATACATCAGCCACAGATACCGAGAAAGGTGAAAGGATAGCTTCTCATTCGTATTTGTTAGCAAGACTTACTACATGTCTAGGCAGTGCTGAAGGCCCCCGCTTCCTTAACAAACTCCTAATAAAAAGAATTCACCCTCCAACATTCCATTTCGAACAACATGTGCATGCACTCTCCAAACGTTGTGACCCATCGTGTATGCAGGTGTATGCAGCAATACCGATTACCTCGGTACAGGCTACGTTTAGACGGTATATACACGTTTAGCTTTTAAGTTCGGATTTCATACCTCTTTAGACATTTTCCCACATCAAACTGCTTTTGATGGCGCGTGTGGACGAGTGACTGGACTTCCATATGGTATGCACAATGCCTATGGGGAACCAGGAGTACAAGCACCTGTTCGAGTATCTACAGTAGCATAGTGAAGTGGTCGACGATTGCCCATGGCGTTGTCGTCCTGGTCTTGAACTCGATATCTTAGTGGTGAAGTATGAAAACATTCTCATGCTGTTGCTAGAAGCATGACTTATGTTACTTGGTACTCATGGAAATGTTCTACTGATACCTATAAGATATATCACCAGGTGTGGTCACAGAAGTCGACACCAGAGCTGTGTTGCCTCCAGTCGAGGTTCATTGTTGGAGCTGAAGTATGTTACGGCCTCGAATCAAAGGCGTAGCACGCAGTACAAGCGGTTTTCCAGGAGGCCAATTCCTAGTATAGAATTGTGTGAAAACAACTCTGATTTTACCGCTGTGATTCATACTGTGTTTGGCGAACAGGGCAAGTCTGACCTCGGAGCTAAGAAAAGGCAACGAAGGCACAGGGTTCTGCTCAGAGCACACACACGATAAGGTCCGAAATCTCTACAAGATGCCCAAGAAGCAGCAAAAGTATTTGCTGCAACGACCCGACGTGTAATTATCGAGAAAAGTGCCACAAAAACTACAACGCTGACCAAACAGGTATTTTATATCTTGCAATAGTTTAAAACTGTCAATAGTCCTTACAAAAAATTGTTTTATTCCTGTCTTCTTCAGGTATTTGCCTCGCAGAACACTTGCAGGACGGAACGAGGGAACTGTGTGGGTCAAATGTGGGGAAATGACAAAGAGCATGCTACGCGATGCTTCTCGCTAATTCTATGGGCTCTAAGTGCCCATCCTTCTTAGTTTTCAAGATCCACCATCTACGAGGCCTGCCATTGAAGAAAACGACCGGAAAAAGCGAAAATGAGTTCAGTTGCAGGATTTGGAAGGAGGAAAAGCCGTTGCAAGCGGAGATTGGCTGCAACAGTATACGGCATGAAAACGCAGGGTGGACGGAGAAATCACCTCTGGAGTTTCTTAAACTAAATCTCAGCGCCCGCGAGGTATGGGGGAACATGTACAGCTGATTTGTGACGATTTGTTTAGTCATTGAACAACATGGCGTCCCAATGTTAAATTTTCTACAAACTAAATATCTCACTCAGTTTGCTGAGATTTGTACAAATTTCCTCACCGCTACGTGTAAGATAATCGCGGTAGTCTCTTAGCTCGTTACAGAGGTAATTTTTTTTAGCTTCACCAGTGAACTAGCCCATTTCAGTATGACAGTAATGACCAGCGTAGTCATTAAGCGCAGGAGAGAATCAAATTAAAAAAATACCATATGGCCTAAGGTGTTTTGTGCTGGAACTTGATGTTGGCGTCGTCTGTGACGTTTATTAGATCAAGCATGACTCAGACAAGGAGTCAGTGACGATGGTGCTGCATCTGGTGTCCTGGGTGTAGTTACCAGAGAGTGTAAAGTGTTGTCGCCCTGACACATCGGGTATAACTGGTCCGCCTAGAATTCGTCGTTCTCTTGGTTCTGAGCCACCACATCGAAGCCATTCACAGCAGCAGCAAGCAGGGCGAAGGACGCAATGGTAGATGCGAGAACTTTCATAGCTGGGATTTCAATGTGACTGTGTCCGCAAATTAGAGGTTGAAGTGAACTTCAGCAACACAAGATCCAAGTCTTTTATTTGCCACCTCGGTTTAAAAATAAGGCGATCAGATCGCCCCGTCCACTGACGCCATCTCCTCACTCAACTCACCTCGAGGACCTCTGCTCAATCGCAAACGTCTCGGCTATTAGATCAGGTTCTAAGCGTGACCAGCCAAAACGAAACGATGGCAGAAGAGATCGACGAAGAATGCGTTGATGTAACCTCAGCAATCAATGCAGCCGTAGCTGCATCCCACGACGGACGTTTGCGACCGAGCGTCATGTGCCTCCGTGTGAACCAAACTATTCGCACATGTCCTTGGGATTATGTACGCCACATTCATTGTTTTGCGGTTGGTATCAGCGCACATTTACGATGCGCATTCGACACTTTCAAGACGATTGCAGAGCGAATTGAGGTCAACTGGACGCATGCAAAATCGTCCAGTTGGAAGCAACGCCGGGTTCGACAACGGGACACGGGCCGGTGCTACTCTATTCTTTATCACACATGAGGGATCGTATCAAGTTGCTGGCAGCTTTCGGGAGCAAGCAAGGCCCAAGCAATTGCCCATGTATGTGGACCAGGTAAGTTTTTTTGTATTCTGCCTTATAATTTGCTAACTAACACTAAGAGAGCAATATTTGCACTGACTGCGTTGTGGCAGAACAGAATAGCTGCTATCTTAAAACCACAGTGCGCCTACCGAAACCCCTCACGGGTGGAAGGTAATTTCAATGGCATTTGAACGCGTGTGTGGCGTGCCCGATACGGTATGTGCAATCGATGGCTCTCTGTTTTGTATGCGCAGGTTTGCAGATTTTGAAGGATGGTACTGTAGAAAAGGATGTTCAGCGTTTAATATGCAGCCAAATGTTTTATTTACATTTATAATAAGTGCAAGTGGGATTCTCAATGATAATTGTTCTCGTAGGTTGTAGTCGACTCTAACAAGCGGATCATGTCGTATTCTTTTCGGCGTGGCTCTCAAAATGATAATGCTATCTTCAACAGCTCAAACTTCAGCAAGGTTTATCGTGATGCTATCCCAGTTGGCTGCTATTCACTCGCAGTTGCTGGGTATAAGCTTCTACCGCATGTCTTGACACCTATCAAAATCTAATATTACATACCACGGAATGAAGCATGCTACAACTACTTGCACAGTGAAATGAGGATCGACGTTGAGGTGCTTTTGGTTCGTACAAAGGGCATTTTAGGCTGTTCCAATTGCCACTTGGTCATCACGCGCCATCGAAAATGGCGTCTTGCACAACTGGCTCGTATATATAGGCGATATTATAGTGTCCGAAGACATTGAACGATGGCTGCACACCGGTGGCCCGAAGGTAGTCAGTATGTAGAAGTAAACGGGATTGCAAAAGCACGGTGCAATTTACCAAAAAATATATGACTCCGTTGTGAGTGAGTTGAGGAGTACTTCTCTGTCCCACAAAATTATGGATAGTTCATTTAATTTGGTCTAGTTGGAGCTACACTGACACAAAAAACCGGATCACCAGCGTTGGACAGCTTTGAACGGCGCGGTCATCGCTCCATATTTTAGTTATTTAAAACGACAACGTGCAAGTAAATAGCATCGAAGGAATTGGGGCCTTCCAAAACGAAATAAGTTTTTTTCGTAATTCTCAAGATATTTGGCTATATTTTACCAAGCTATACGGCGTGCTTACCCTGATGTATTGACCAGCATCTCAATAGTACAGTAGTCAGAAACGAGTCGAACAGTCTCTATAAGGAGTAAGAGGTTTTATCGGCTGGCTTAGCGTTTTGCACCAAATTTATCCAATCAGATGCCAGGTGGATTTTAGATGGCGGTTTAGAAAATAAAACTGCAGTTTTATAAAGTCGGTTTATTGGTTAAGAATCTGAGCGGCTGCAGTAAACATTACCTTACCGATGTACCGTTTGTTGGGGTACGATCGATAAGGCAATGATTCATCATTATATCAGCTGCCAAGTAGTAACGAGATGAGGCCTTGTACATATTGAACCACTTTTCATCTATATGAACCACATCATACATTGCATCAAAACGGTACGAAATACCTCCTAAATCGAATATTAGATAACAAAAATAAGAAAATAATTTATAAAACAACAATAGTAGCCTACCAACAACCGATTGGACTTTGCACTTGAGCGAGAGCCCAAGTGAGTCGCTGAAGCTTGTGCGAGTCAGTAAGCTGAAGTTTTACCCGGAGATAAAGCTTGCAGCACCTTGGTCTTAAGGTAGCGCTGCAGCGTGTATCTTGGGATGCCGGTTGCAGCTTCCAGAACTCGCAGCGTCTGGTGCTGGCAGAGCGGCACAGCGGCGATGCGCTGACCGCCCTCCTCGGGGTTAATCCGGGTCTTCCTCGGTGGGTACGACCGCCCTGGCTTCACAAGGGCGGAAGCGTCGCCCCATATGCCCCATATGACCTCAACGGCCGCACGACTGAGGCCAAACAGCTTCCTGACTCTCGCGCGCCAGTCCCGTTGCGCAAGCGGCTATTCTTGCCGGGCTTGGACAGGTATACCACCACCAAAACGCCGAGTCACTGACGAGACGCCCTTGGCGCCTAATGTCTCTTCCATCTTTTAGAATTATAATTATTTGGCCTGTCGCGAATTAGTATCGGCAGCCAACTGTATTTCTGGCGGCCTACACTATCTTAACCCTAACAGTATTAACCAATAAAACATTTGCTAATATTCTGTGTAGTACACAAAAAAAACTGTCCATAGTTTCGTGGGACAGAGAAGTATGTTTTGGTGAAGAGATAATAGCTTATCGTATTAACTTTATACTGTGTCCTACTCCGAAACTTGAGTAGCGCCATATTGACCGCGCAGTGGTGCTCCCAGTGAGCGTTTCAACCGGCTGTTGCGTTTTTCTAACAGTTGCAGCACAGCGTCTCGCTTGGAGCAAATTCGGCAAGTAACGAAGATGAGGGCGGCAGCTGGGGGGGTGACGCTGTACAAGTGCCATCGCGAGGTATTTCACCACGTAGTATCATTCCTGTAGCGCAGTACATACATTTACAATACACATTTATACAGTACAAACGATCATATGACAGATGAAATGTAGTTAAGTAGAGTATGTTGGTCGATGTCGACCTTATCCTTCTTGTGGCGCTGTTTGCGCTGGCGCTCGTCTTGAGCGCCAACTTCCGCTTTACGCTTTGCTGCGCCTAAATGAACCTCTCTCTATCTCCTTAATTGATGGAGCCGAGGACGCTCTTGTCGCCAACGTACGGCACTGCATCAGGCGGTCCCAGTGCTTCGGGTACATGATGGGATCGTTGATCTTTATGCCACTCTCCGCGAGTCTGATGGAATAAATTTCTTCTTAACACCTGATACATGTTCTTGAGCCGCGTCGTCTCGATCTGCACGCTCAGAGACAGAACAAATTTGCAATGGAGCTGTTCCCACGCTGTCGATATTTGGGCAACGCTTCGGCTACCGACGAAGGGGAACGCCTACCTACCGAGGCGCAGAGACGGAAGCCAGACGATCATCACCTCATAGCGCCCGAACCTCTTGCGCTTAGTTGGGGTCAAATCGGGGGGGCTGCGGCTACCTCCGGGCTCAACGGAGCGCTGGCCTCGCCGCGCATACTCTCGATGTATCGCATGCGATTGGTTGTGTCCACCCAAATCACAAAATGGTATATTATACCGATAGCGAGCTAAAGTGAGTTTTAAGGTCAGCCGTCGACTGCTACCTCATCTGGTCCCTCTGTTGGTAGCTTTAAAGAGGTGATTTCAACAGAACCTAATCTTTCCCTACAAGCGGCGGCATATTGAAAAGATTATTTTCTCCTAGCAACGCATCGAATGCCCACCAGCTTGCTATCCACCTGGCGTACAGCAAATCGCACCTACCGTATGTTGTACGTCGCTACAAGAACGAGTACATGTACCGTATTTCGCATGTAGAGCAACACACCCCTTGCTTCCTATACAAATCTTCTCTGTCAAAAGTGATGCTTTAAATGTATGAACACGAAAAGTTATTTTTAGACAATCGCCTATTCAACAATGACGTCTTCCTGGTCAAACTCATGACATTCGTCAAGATGTTGTCCTTCAAGTAGCGATAGCTTCTCTAACTCTGAAACCAAAGAGCTCGCTGCAATACAAGTCACACTCAGTTGCAGTTTGCTCCCTCGAAAACCCATTCGAGATGACCGGCTCGGACCTGCTCGAACGTCGAATCCCATGCACTCCGTACCCAGCCGCAAATTTGGCTTCTATCGGGCGGTAGTAGCTTGAGCTTAATACCTGTAGTGCGGGGCTGTAGAATCTGGACTCGCATGTTGTCGTGCCAAAGGCGACGCAGGTTGGACTTCGACGAAAAGTTCCAAGCGACGTCTGTCGGCTGTGAGACAGACGTCGCTTGTGGCGGGACCTTCATCAGCACCACATTGATAGACGCAGCGTAGTCATCGACTTTTTGGTCCAATGACCGCTAAAATCGTCCCGTAAGAGCAAAACGGGTTCTTTTAGGAAAGGTCGGTGCCCAAAATGGCGTTTCAGAAAAATATCGGACAGATCTTGATTCCACCACCCAACGAGCACCGAAATCACAACATTTAGAAACGGCCATGAGATATTACTAAACAAAGCTCATACATTTGCTGTTGCCGTGGATAGCCAAGTCATGTTCTCCAAAATTCTCTTGACATATTTCCAGATATGGACACCAACCCATTTTTGCCTTTGACGTTTTTGCTTGGTCTCCTTAACTTTGGATGGTATTACTTTCATTACAACGAACGGTGTATATTTATTACCTTCACTGTCGCCATGCAGCATGGTAGTGACGCGCTCCTTCGATGCCCCACTGCATATCACCCGGACAGTCTTCTCACCAAGCTTGCTTATTGTCTTCTTAGCTACATACTCGAAAATTACGGCTTTAAAAATAGCGTTAAAAAGGCGTTAAAAGGCATTAAATAGGGATTAAAAGCGTTAAATATCGTTAAATGGTGGTTAATAGCTGTTACCTGTCTGGTCTGCGTTATAAGCTCGTTTTCTTGCATTGTGGAGGCCACTTTCGCCGCAAAATCGGCTACGATTGCAGCAAGCTCGGATGGACTAACTTGACCTTGGCGTGTAGGAGCTCATAAGCTAAAGTGGTGGTGCCTTTTGAAGCCGTTCAGCCACTTGTTTACGCCTCGAAGTCCTTAACACTACCTTCTTCGGCAACTTCACTTGCCTTAACGGACAGCATTTGAGTCGAAACCTGAACTCCTTCCTCTCGGAGCTCATTAATCCAAACTACCAACGTCGTCTCTATGTCACTAGATAAAATAGTTGCAGTTTCCACCTTTCTAGGCTTCTTGTGCTCGCTCTTGCGAGCTCTTGCTGCGTCTTCTAATTTAGTGCTCTCTCTTTTCCAACGCAAAATCTGGACTCGTTTGCTTTGTACGACTTGGCTGCTCGCGTAGGGTAAAAGTGAGCCACGGTGGCGCGCATATTCTTGGTTCTGTCGAGAAAAGCAAGGATAGTGAGCTTTGTCAAGACAGTTTCAGCGATAATCTTGTACTGCTGTACGTTGCGGCCGATACCACCTCTGCGCAGGTGGCCCTTCGGCTTCACACGAGCCATTGTAGAACTGATGGGTGGTGGTCAGTTTTTTTACAAATACAGTCACTCTTTCGGAATAGTGGTATGTATCTTTCTACATATGAAATCCTGTAATTGGATTCACACACAACGATTGGCTGAAAAGGAGGGTATACCTCCCAAGGTGCGGAATTGATCTACATGCGAAATACGGTATACATTTGAATCCGCGTGAAACGAAATGACCCGTATGCGCCATTTTTCGATTTCTAAAAAACGGAACATAGACCAGTCAAAATCGTATTTTTGGGTTTTGAGCAAAACGAAATTACCAATTCATTGTAATTTATCGGGGGGGTAATACATGGCTCACGAGAGCGACACATGTGTGAGCGAGACTGGCTAAGCGGCTCAGCATCGGAGGAAGGTGAAGAACAAGGGAACGAGGATTTGGTGGGTGGGGAGGTGGGCGAACGAGTTGCTCAGTTGGTCTCTGGAGACCCATGTGAAGAGAAATGCATTCGGGGGAAGGAGGCAAAAAAATAATTCAAACATAAAAATAGGGTAGATACCCCGAATAGTTACCCTATTGGGGAAATCATTTATCCGAAAACAGAGCTAATACGACCCAAATAAGCACAATAAAGACACCAGTCGATTCAGTATACGAAAACTTACCAAAGTCAACCATTAAAAACAAATTGAAATTTATTTTGTTCGAGAACATCTTTTTTCAGAAAACCATAGCTCAGTCAAACCGAGATGTTTTGCTTCAATAAAACATCAAAATAAAGAGGAGTATCTCCTCTTCCGATTGGTGTATCAATATCCGAATTCGTACCTATACACTAAGGGTTATTTCGTTTCACGTGGACTCATTTATAATCTGCATTATTATTAATGTACAGGTCCGCGAGTACACATTTTGGCTATCACTAACAAAAATTGCAATTTGTGCGACAGCAAAACAAATAATACCCTAACTTATATATTACTTATGCTAGTCTACCTGTGCCTCCTCGTCCATGTGCCCGGATAGGTACTAGTAGTCCAGTTGGTATGAGGTCTCGTCAGTCGCCGGGAAGACCGTGTCAAGCTCTCCACGCTCGAAATCACCGATCGGGTCTTGGGGTCAGTTAATTACCGGCTGCCATGTAGTTCGTGGATAACCAACTCAGGCTACAATGTAGAAAGCGTTCCCAGCGATACTTGTTTTTTCTTGACATATACAAACTCCACTGTAAATTAGTTGGGCCCATTATAGTCGACCGGTCAAACTGATGTCATGCTCCTCGCTTAATGACGGGGAGTACCGGTACATAACGCCGGATCTAGTAACGTGTGCCGGAGCTCTGCGGAGAACAAAAGTAAGGCTTATTTTTGCCTTACTTTAACCCCCCCCCGTTACTAAGGCTTGATATAGGAAGCGTGCAAAACTGTCTCAGAATGGCCAGAAACCGGTCAATTGAGACGAATTGGTCCGAGATGCACAGGGCTTGGGGTATCAACTATCAAAAGAAAGTTCAATGTATCCACTCCCTGACATGACCAGTACGTACCTTTCCCACTATGGTTTAGTGGCTGACAATCGCCTTCATTTCAGAAATTGCCACGTGGAGCACACATGCCGTCGCGCCGAGTGACCCGTGCCGATGCTGAGGCATTTTCGCGCCGCCTGGAAGGACGCGATCCAGCCGAGCGACTGTGACTCATCAGAGAACACAGTCAGTTCATCGACGGGAGACGGGACCATGATGCGGACTTCGGCGAAAAGGAGAAGGAGGGTGAAACGGTGGTGAACGACCCTGCGGCGCCGTCTACGCCCGATCGGCGGCCTCGGATGCGGTAACCACCACGGGGAACGCTGCCCCAAGGTACCAGAAGAGAGGGGGCCTGTCTGCGTTCTACGATATGCTGACGAAGTCGCCAAAACTGCGTGGGACAGCACCGCAGTCAGCCCTGTACGCGGAGGAACTGGCGGAAGCCGCTGATAATGTTGAGTCAGAAGCTGATGATGAAGACGACGATATGATGATGCCGCCGAGGAGCTACCAAATGACGACGCTGAGTACGCGTGTTCAATGACGCCGCCCTCCACGCCGCGCGCAAAGACATCAGAAAAGAAGAAGTCGAAGGCTCGTCCGAAGCAGGCAGCAAAGGCGGCGCGGAATGGGAAAGGAAAGCGCAAGCTGAGACCGCCTAAGAAGAATCACCACACGTGGACATCGCGGTGCTGGTTCCACATCCTAGCATGTAGACGATCGTATTGTCGAACCAAACCATCGCGCTTAGCTGCGGCACGGCTTTTGACACCACGATCTGGGTTGTTCCGCGGGGAATCGTTTTCGGGCGTTTCCTAGCTTTTTGTTCGAGTGCTGGTGGGAAACCCTTTTTCCTCGTCTAGATTGTACCCACCGAGTAGACGTTCCTTGCCAAAAGCTGCAGTGAGCTTTGAATAGATGTGTAAAAGCGGTCGGTCACAACCGCGTAAAACACACCATCTTGCTTCGTAGGGAGAATAGCATTTGTTTCGTAGAGTTGCTGCAGGTCCAGAGCTGTCGTCAGCAGGTTCCACGTCGGTCGGTCCTCCTTGCGCACTTTTTCCACAGTAAACCTCCATTCTTCACATACCGGATATTCGTCATGGCGAGTTCAAAACACAACAACCACATACAGCATATACAGCATGTGAGACTTGTCGAACAAAACAAAAGATCACCTGCTAAAGAGCAGGTGTTCATAACTTACCTGAGGCAATACGCTGTCTTGGCACAACACGACATGAACAACTTGGTTCCCCAGCGATAAGGCTTGTCCTCGACAAACTGGCACATGGGGTTGAACCTGCTCCGCGATGGTATCATCGCTTCATCGAACGAGATGATCGGAGGAGTGTTGTATCCGCCCAGGAACGTCCGCTGAAGAGTATCCACAATTGGGCGCACCTTCCATGCTTTGTCCGTTGCTGCACCGATCGCCAGGTTGTCTGAAATGTGCAGGTAACGCATGATGCGCTCGAAGCGCTCACGCCGCTTGAAGTGTCTGAATGTTCCTCCCGGGATCGCACCAACCGTAGAAGTAGCCCAGTGATCTGATAGCCGGCGTGAATGTGGACACAGCATTCGCGCCAAAAGGAGTCCCAAACATTGTAGAATCTCATGAGCCCCAAATTTCGCGTGAACACGCTTCTCGTTTGCTTTGATTTCCTCCCGGGACAACTTGTCATCACCACTCTGAGCTTGAAATCTTGCTTCCATCCGACTCTCCAATTTTTGCTTGTAGTATCGGTTTGTCTGCTTTTCCACACCCAGCCAAAACTCACGTGGCAAAAAGTACAGGAACAGCTCGAGTGGCGACTCCGCACACTCTGGTACAGCCGGCGTCGGACCGTATTCACCGGCGTAAAGTACAGGAAACTGTCCAGTGTCAGGAAATTTGGTTGGATCTACAAGCAGTATTATCAAGCATAGATTAGTGTCTGAAATGCATGACATACCACCAGCTTCAATCGCACCTGTTTCCCAACCGTCTGTTCTCCTTTGCTTCAGGGCCTGCGCCAACTTGAGTAGGTCGTCGTCATCTTCAATAACACGCCAGTTGTCGATGATATCTTTCCATCTCTCTCGTTTTCTCTTCCTTTCTGCAGCTAATGTAGGAGGCGCGGCGGAAGGTCGTGCGCGTGGCAGTGCCGGGGTTTCTTCGCTCACGTCACTGTTTCCACTGTCGTCGTCGCTGATTGGTCGATTGTCAAGCCCACCCATCTCTTCGTACCACTCGGCAGTGCCAGCGTCAGAGCCTTCCAAATCTGAATTCAAAGCTCCATCGTCTTCGGCATCGTCATCAGTTGGCCCTTGGTGTGGGTAACCTACAGCTTCCTCTTCGAAAGTAGTCATGTCAAGCGACCTTTGAATACATGGTGAATATACAGCATTAGATTAGAGAACTGGTCATTGGCATGGTTGATATACAGGATGTTACCACATACCTGGCAGCAGTAGTCCGAAGTGGTGACGATGGTGGCGTCGATGGTGGAGATTCTTGCGCAAGCTGTGGAGTCCATGTTGATGACTGCTGTGTTACAGCAAAAGAGGACCGCGGCGAAGGTTAGTGAGTGCTATTAAACCCGAAATCGGCTGAATCAGAAATATCACTGCAACAGTAGACATACAAATACAGGATCAGTACAGAATAAGATACGCAGGAGAGTCAAATAAAGCGTACCTGCCGTTGTCACTTGCCGTGACGTGAGGACTTTCTGTCCGTGTCCGTTTGGGTGTTGACGTTCTTCATTTGATATGCATATATGTATGCAGTCTAATTACGTGCTGCTCGTGTTAGATCGTCGACTACCACGTACTCAAGGTCAAATTGAGACGATTCCCTGTCCAGCAGCCATGCGAGCTTACCATCGCTGCACGGGAGGGGTCGATGTGCATGACCTGCTCCGCTTGCAACGGCACTCGATGCCAATGTCACTGCGTTTCCGCAAATACTACAAGAGTCTGGCTCTGGGGCTAATTGACATGGCAATTGTCAATAGCTTCATCATTTATCGTAAAGCCTGCCAAATGCGAGGTGAGCCGCCGGCTGACCACGCCGGTTTCATCGCCCAGCTCCACGCATAGCTTTTGGCTGTGGGGAAAGCAGAATTTGCAAACACAGTACGCAACTTTTTGTTTGACATCATGGTATTTGCTAACCGTTCCTGTTTTACTAGACATATTCACCGGGTCCTGTCACGCCGACGCAAAACATAGACAGAGCTAGTGGCGCCCAGCACAAGCTCGATATGAATGATGAGTGGGTTGAATCGAATGGGATTCGGTAGAGCGTCAGCGGCAGTTCAAGGTATGCACTATCCGTAAAATGGTTAGCAGCAAGCGGCAGGTGACGCGATTCTTCTGTTCCAAGTGCAGCAAGGGCTCCAAGCGGTAAGTGCCTCATGTATGATATTCTGCATGCTGATGATAAACTAATGCTGCATATCATGCTAGTGTGTACTTGTGCGATAAGGTGCGTACAGATCACTATCCCAACAACGCTTTGACCTGCTACGAAATTGGCACCAGCTATGGCGCAACGGGACCGAGAGGCCGATGCCACGTTGTGGCCGCGGCATTCAGATGCGGGCTCCTGGTAAAAAGCGCGCTGATGGCGAAGACGACGAAAGCGGCGTTGGAGATGAAGCCGAAGAGGATCCTGTTACCGCAGCGGACGACGCGGAGGTGGCTTCTGCTGCTGGCGTTAGAGAAGGAGTAGATGAAGCTGGTGTTGCAGACGATCAGCTCGACCGCGCTGGTGGCGATGAAGCGGGCGCTGCAGAAGAGAAGGAGCGAGAGCCCGCCCGTGCTGGTGACTGGGACGAACATGCAGCTGGAGAAGGAGCCAGTGATGCTGATGCTTCGTAAGAACAGAAGCAGGGTAGTGTGGGTAATCGATCAGCATTGCTTGCATTTCATGTTTTTGCTTGTCAGGCGCACTACACAAATGCACATTTGCAGTCGTTTTGCACGCTTCCAGCAACGAAAAAGAGTCATCCCCGATAAAAGGGCCAACTCGATATCCCCGATATCAAGCGGTAGAGCCCACAAATCTTATGATTGACGCTGGATAAGCAGCGTGTGGTCACATAATCGGTTCACTCGGATGGCTTTGCACCGACGTACGGATAATGTTCCTTTTTTGGCTCATACAAATTTTAAGTGTTGTCTTTTTCTAACATGCTTGATATCAAGCATGTGGAAAATAGTCCGCAGCTCCTCCCGTGCATCTCCGATTTGCCTCCGTACCGGGGGGGTTAAGGCAGGCTGGGGGGCTTACCTGTGCCTACCGTCTTACCTCGCAACAACCGCCTAAGCGGTCTAATTCAATAGAGCGAACATTAGGTGGTGTATTCCTGTAGAGCGACTAGGCAGGCGTTCAATAGCGGACAGAAACGAAAATCAGAAGACATCAAAGTATACAATTAAATGTGATCTCCGTCAACCTGCACAGCGAAGTAGGGGTCTATCCAAGCAATACAAATCGTTTGAGTTGCATCAGACACTTCGTACGTGTACGTTGACATGACCCTGCAGTCGTCGTTGAGCGTCTTAACTTGGATATTACAGCAGTGTAATCTTGACGCAGCAAACAATATTAACTCACCCGTATCCGTTTCTCGCTGCCGTTTAGCTGTGATATAGTCTCCGTCGAGCAGTCCATCCAAGTCCTCCAGACCCTCCATAAAATCTGCCAGGAAGTTGATGTAGCCATCAACAGAGCTTGATAAGCTGTGTTGGAGGCAACAATATCGACCCGACTCGATCTCTTCTGGAACGTACCAGGCTGGTGGATGGAGAATGATATCCTCACGGTTATCGTCATCGTCAATTAGATAGTGGTAGTGCATGTACCAATCGTACATATCCATAATTGACCCAATAAGATCGCGTAATGGAGGTGCAGCGCTGCCTCAGCGAAAGACGATCGTGCAACAAGGCCGCATAGTTGAAAAGCTTTCTTAACATTCTCTACTTTCTGCGTTGATATCCACTCAAGTACTCATTGAGAAACGTCAAAATAGCGCGGCACCTTCGGGTTTCCTTTCTTCGTCTGAAGTGCTTTATCATCCAGGGCTTGTCCGATGTAGCCATCAAACCTTTCTGCATAGAACTCCTGAAATCTCTTGTTAACGGCTACATCGAGCGGCTGAAGTAAGTTCGTCAAATTTGGGGATACCAGCAATACAAACATATTCTAGCGCTGCAAACGCTTTTCGTCGAACAATTTTACGTGACACGCGTTAAAGTCGATTATGTATAAAACTGTTTGTCGGTAGAACTGTGTTTCCTCCCTGCTGCAGATGACATCCTCCGAGTGACGGAGAAGAATGCCTTTATTCCACATACCTGTGGTGTTAACATCTACCAGGATTCCATCCCGTACAGCATTTCTTTTCAACTTCGAAAATAGTACGTGAGGGGTCAGAAACTGACCATCTCCAGTAATTGCAAAAGTCGCTGTAAAGCGTTTATGACTGCTGTCACCTTTCTTAAGAAGAACTTCCCTGCCACGAGTTGTGATAGTTCGTTTTCGTTCTGTCTCGAAATACTTTGGGACCTGGTTCATATTATTTATGTTACACGGTTGAATATGATGCTCCTGGGTAAGTCGCTGGGCTTTTTCGATAAAATCGTTGCAGATGTTTTTAGCTTAAGGACGAAGTGTCCTGGTGCTCGTTTGACGACGAGAAACGAAGTTGTATTTTTTAAACCGCGACAGCCACCCCGAAGACGCAGCAAAGCCACCAACCACTGTCTTCACAGCTCCATATTTGACCATGGCGTAGGGCCTTTAGCTGAATGTACTTGTCTTTGACACGTAGTCCTTTAAAGTTTCTCGCACTAACCCATTCATGAAGTTGAAGCTTCGGGTCCTGGTATTCGGCTTTCCGGTCGGATCCTGGTACTCTAGCAGCGCACACGTGGCAAAGCGACGGTCTTTTGACGCATCCTGCAATTTCTGAAAAGATGCTACCCACTCGCGGACCATTGAAGGAAACACCTTCTACTTCTTCGCCAATGCACGATACCCGCACCCTTTGACGTTTTTCTTGTACTCAGACGCTACAATGCACTTAAAATCAAGAGTGTAATTGTTACACTTTTTCTCTAATTGCATGGTGGACGACTGGTAGTTGGTAGTTGAGTAGAAGAGCGCTGACTTTGAAATTTTTAAAAAACTCAAACGGCGGAGCTGATGAGTGGGTAGCGATAGTGACTCATAAGAGCGATGTTCAAACGAATGGTGCAGGCATGCCCAGTGCAGCAGCCGTCATGCCTTCAAATCGAGGGATTCACACCGAAAATAGAATTAATTTCTTCCGTTTAGACCGCGTAGGCGGTGTTGCGGGGTAAGACGGTACCGCATATCGCATGTTGAGCGATAACGTATCTTGAGAGATACATGGTGAAATAGACCAATCAGAAGCTCGTATAATTTCACTTAAAATTACATGTTAAGAAATACACTTGAAATTTCTAACCATTGGCTGTCATTTTTGAATGGGGCACGCACCTCCAGGAGGGCGACCCCGCCAAGGAGGCCCTGGGCGGAAGAAGAACCTTCATAGCCTTCATGGGGTTGCCGTCGAGAAAAGGCTTGTCATTCTCGACTGGCTTGAGGCAAACGGTTATCGCCCTACAATAGAAACCTTATACCACTCACTTGCCAAGCGTTTCTATTCGTCAAATCGCACGCAAATATTGCGGTGGAGGCGTGAGCGCAGCAAGGTTGAGGCTGCAGCAGCTAAAGGCAAGATGATATGTAAGAGCAGCTCAAGAAACTCGAGGTCCAGATGAGGCCTTCCGCCTCGCTCGACCCAACCAAGAGTGTATTGTGAGGGTGGATTGTGTGATCGACTCTCTACATCAACTATTTCGAACGGATTTCGAAGAGGTGGTCTCATGCCTAGTCCTGATGTCCATGCAGCAGCCTCGCTAATATTGGATCTGGAGCGGTTGTCCCTGCTGGAGGGATCGTCAGTAGATGACGATCAAGATATCGCGCTAACATTAATAGAAGCAACTGTCTACATTACCGTCTAAAATATTTGTTAACCTTACCGTTATTTTTTATACTTTATTGTCTGGAACATCAACTTGTAGGGGTTTCCATATCCTATGTACATGGGGTGTGACGCTTATCATGCGAAATGCGGTAGGCATCAGAGCTCGCAATTGACGAAACTCGGGTTACCCAGCCCGCCTGGGGCTACCAGCGCAATTCGGGTACCCGTACCCGCCCCGTCATCTCGAGACGGGTACCCGAGCCCGCCCGACACCGCTCAAAGTCATCATTTTTGTAGCATATCTGAACATCGACGCAGCCCAAAACGATACGCGTCAAATAAAAAACTATTGTGCAAAGACATATCTAGTCGCGAGTGCAGCTACTCACTTTCGTCGGCTTAATCTACGAGATCGGGACTTGATCTCACTGTGAGAACGTCGTATCCGTTCTTGTGAGCGACAAACTTGATGCATTTCTTATTTTCATAAATGTGTCGGAACTGGGCCCAGCATTTTGCTTTCGTGTTGGAGTCGTCTCTTAAGGTGAAGATCTCAGGTTCTGTCTTTTGCTGAAGCATTCGAAAGATTTCGAGCTTCAATTTCTTGAGCGGCAACAAGCGAAGACTAGCAAGTTGGGTGGGGTGATCTTAGTTAGCTGACGCGCCATCCGATGCATCCGCCTCCTCCATTTTTGTGGATGCACTTGCGTAATGTGATGCTGCTTGAAAAATAGAATGAGAGAGCCCGTGATTGAGCTTGTATCAGAACGTGAGGTAGAAGTGTATTTTAGAATTCTTGTTCAAAGGCAATGTCGGGTACCCGATCCTCACCCGGGGACTCGTTCGAGTACCCGTACCCTACACGAGAACGAATACACCCGATTCGGGTATGCCCTTTACCCGAAACGGGTACCCGATTGCGAGCTCTGGTAGGCATATAATTTTCGGACTTTTGCTATTATATTGCCCTAAAAATAATGTACCGTATTCGAGATATCATACTTCAGAGAGATCTCCTAATTCAGACCACGCATCAGCCAATCAGAACTCGTCGAGACACCAGGTCACTTGTCGAGATCTCCTAATTCAGACCATATATAAATAGTGTACGAGGGCAGACAGTGGGGTGTTTGGCTGCAAGAAAAGTGCTATAACGCAGACTCCGAGACACCAAAGAGACCTTACGAGGACGACGGAGTCTGGCAAGGCGCCCAAGTAGTTCAAGCGCGTCGAAAAAATCTTATCGCCACAAGCGCGATGTACACGACGCGATTGCTTTAAATACAAAATACACATGACTGTGTGCCAATTCTATTATTTTCTCATACGAGCTTAAATCACAATTTAACGCAAATTGATTGTCGAGAAGTGCGATAGGTTGTGGATCCAGCCATATATATTGGTAGATGACGGTGAAAACGAGAATTAACTAGATTTTGGTTACAAAAGATGGAAACATTTCACATCGTACATGGATGCGTCGGTACCTGTACATCTCGTGTCCGATTTACAATTCCACAACTCAAGAAACTCGGGTCTGAAGTAGGAGATCTTGAATACAGTACTAGACTCGTCCAGATCCAGTAATTGGCAGATTCCGGACTCAGTCCGGACAAGCTCTATACAGAGTTGAAGAGTCATGCCACAAAATGTTGGTCAAATTAGTGACAGCTTATTTATTCCGGATGACAGTGGATAGGTTCAAAATCGTACTTTATAACTTTGTGAATCCAGTCCCGACCACTCACCCCATTCGGTGTTCTCCGGTGGCGACAGCGGACGAGCAGCGGGTGGAAAGACGGACGGACGGACCGAGTCGCCAGGTGGATGGCAGGCGGCGGATGGCGGGTGACGGTGAGAGGCTGCACACGGCGAATGTAGGCTCCATGGGAGGGCGGCGGCTGCAAGATAAAGAGTGTTGCTGGTTTGCTGCTGGTCGATGGCGCGGCAGGGCGCACGGACGAGAGGGGTATGTGCTGCTAGTTCTGATGTAAACGCTGGTGTAGCTCAGTGGAAGAGCGGGAAGCTCTGCTTCCAGGTCGCCGGTTCGATCCCAACTTCCGACCATTTACGATAACTTGTGAATATGTTTATTTTGTGTATTGTATGCTACCAGGGCGAGTATTTCGAAAAGTCCGATATTGTCCAGAGGTGTGACGTCGGTGTGCACAAATTGACACCAGATCCACTGGATTAAGAGCAATGAAGCTCGCTACAAGCGAGTGGTACGCCTCAGGGTTTGACGACTGCATTAGGCGCCAGCGCTTCCGCAACGACAATGACTTCCGCGTGGTTTTTTATGGTCGAACGAGTGGAGTCTCTCGTTCGCTGTCTGGTCCATTTTCTGGGAAAGCTCCCCAATTGACTGCTTCCGGTCCGCGTACGCAGTGGCATCGATTTGTGCAGGCTCAGCAGGTATTTCAAATGGTGTGTGGTATAGTACCATGAGTATATTCACTGCAGCTTTTGAATCAGCGCGTTTGTTCTGCTCCTTTTTTTCTTAACATTTTGCCAGATGTGACTTGTGTACCAATTTAGGAGGCAACCTGCCAGCGTGGACGATGTTGCTGGCGCTGGGATCACGGACAACTCGGCAACAGGTAATCTGTCATATCTCCCCGGTACTTGGCCCACACTTAGAGTAGCTGTGGACGGGTAAGCTTGTGCATCCTCGAGTCGGCCAAGGCGCTCATTGATGCTAACCAACTGACTCAGTATGTTTTCTAACGTTGATGACAGTAGAGTATCCCATCCTGCTACAACATCTCCGACCTGAGCGTGGTTCATAGTCTGCCAGTGAGCTCTGAGATGCGCCCCCCCCGTTCACAGCAAGTGGTTGTAGAGATACCAGAACTCAAGCGAGCATTGGTGGCGGTGATTTCGCGTTCCAAGGCGTAAATACAGACGGACGCAAATACTGGAGTTGCGCTTGCACTGGCTGTCGCCGTAAGGACGTCTTCCAGATGCATCAGCAGAGAGGCCATAGTGGCGTTAACAACATCGAGAGCAACTTTGAAGCGAGTGTCAGTGAAGCCCAACACATGCCTGAAAATCTCGTCACGAAGAGTAATGAGCTGGCCATACTACAGTACAGATAGTAGCTGCTGCAGGTCGGTGATTGAAGGAGTTGCAACCGGTAGGTCTGGTGCAGAATACCCGGCTAACACTTTGGCCCCGCTCTAATTTTCTTTTGACGTTGGTTCCTATGTAGGCGAACGCTTTTGTCAGGGACTCTAACAACCACGCCCCGCGAGTTGATATCCACTGTATAGCTAACTTTGGTGACGCGTTCGCGTACGCAGCGGCGCCTCGGCGTAATGAGCAGACCACTTTAAAAGTGGGAAAATCTGAAAAAATCCCACTTTTCCCACTTCCTGGGGGATGTCCAAGTTGGGACGATTTTGGACAACTACCACGCTAGATAGCCATCTATTTGACCACCTGCAGAACAAATGCGTTGTTTTGGTCTCGTGAATCTTTTCCTCTATTAAAATAGGAGTCGCGTTTGGAAATCTAAATCGCCTATATTTGTCGTCTGTGG
>JAIKVB010000276.1:0-32085 GCA_024679045.1 Phytophthora brassicae | reverse complement strand
TTGAAACAAAAGTGTAGCGTAGAGCAGAACAACGGAAGATGTAGCAAAAATACATTTTCTATTTGATGACTTTATCAAATTTTCATGCTGTAGCTTTTTACCAGGTAAACTTAAGTCGCGCTATGAAGTGATGTATAAGTAGCCTAAAAGAAATCGTGATTGGTTGTAAAGGCTCTAAAAACACCTTCCCATTGGTAGAAACCTCTCGTCGGTCACAAAAACATGGCTTTTGTGGTCTCCACCACCGCCCCCCATTTCCGTCCGTCTGTTCAGTGCAAGAATTCCTTCGAGTAATCTCCTCCATCATGCCCTCTGAAGCCAAGCTCAAGACCACGCCGCTGGACCCGCGTTTCCCCAACACCAACCAGGCTCAGCACTGCTGGACGCGCTACAACGAGTACGTCCTGTGCCTCAAGAACAACGACGGTGACGAGGACACGTGCCACAAGTACATGCAGATGGCCTCTTCGCTGTGCCCGAGCTCCTGGGTACGTTTTCCAATAATTGTTTTTATCTAGCAAAGTGTTGCTGACCGTGTTGTTTGTATTCAATTATACAGACGGAGCGTTGGAACGAACAGCGCGAGGAAGGCACGTTCCAGGGTGTGCAGTACTTCAAGGAGGAATAAACTCTTTCCCCTGCGTCCTATTCCCTCTACTTCTTCATGCACGAGGGCTGCAATTCATTGTCTTTGCATCATGATTGATCAAGTGTAGGTCGACGAAGTGCAGCAACTCAGCTCAGTTATTGGACAGCATAACAAAATAGTCACCACTAAATGAATATTTTGTCGTCTTTGCCATGAAATTTACTACTACGTAGTACTAGTAGTATTAACCTTGCAAGTATTAATAATACTGCAGTTGTAGTAGTAGTAGTAGTAATAGTAGTAATAGTAATAGTAGTAGTAGTAGCAGTAGTAGTTTCCCTCGAACCAGTCATGTTTCTAACCGATTATTGCTGAAAGTATGAAGATGCCGAGTGCGCTGACCTTCGACGTGGTAGCGAAACACCATCGAGCTCGCGCGGCAACGCTTACGCTTCCTCATGGACCTGTTCGCACGCCCGTATTTATGCCCGTCGGGACGCAAGGCGCTATTAAAGGGTTAACTACTCCGCAGATGCAGGAAGAGCCCGTGGATTGTCAGATCTTCCTAGCCAACACGTACCACTTGGCTCTGCGTCCAGGCACTCAAGTATTGGCGCAATTGCCAGGCAAATTGCACGAATTTATGCAGTGGCCACGCAACTTGCTGACTGACTCCGGAGGGTTTCAAATGGTGAGTCTTTCGAGTCTCTGTGAAGTGTCAGAGCATGGCGTACAATTTGAGAGTTTCGTGGACGGATCCACAATGATATTGACTCCAGAAGCATCGATTGCTCATCAGAACCGAATTGGTGCAGATATCATTATGGCTCTGGATGATGTCGTCTCCAGTGTAGAAGATGACGACGAACGGTTTAAAGAGGCCTGTGGACGCACTGTACGGTGGCTGGATCGCTGTATGAATGCTCACGCTCATCCGGAGAAGCAGAATCTCTTTGGTATTGTACAAGGAGGACTGGATGTGAGTGAAGGAGGACTACGAGACCAATGTCTACGTGAACTTATCAAACGGGATTTACCTGGCTATGCTATCGGTGGATTGGCTGGAGGGGAGTCCAAGGAAGCATTCTGGAAGGTCGTGGCGCGCTGTACAGCTCAATTACCCGAGAACAAGCCTCGATACTTGATGGGAGTTGGCTACCCATTAGATCTTGTGGTCTGTTCAGCACTGGGTGTCGATATGTTCGACTGCGTGTACCCAACTCGTACCGCGCGATTCGGGACGGCAATTGTGCCGTCAGGACTTTTAAAACTGAAAAGCGCCAAGTGTGAGAGTGATGATCGACCTATTGATGACACGTGCGCGTGTTTCGTGTGTAAAACCTACACTCGTGCATATTTGCGAGTGTTACTTAAGAAAGAAGAGACGTTTGGTGATGCAGAGGAGACGACAGGGAGCATTGGCGCCCACCTCATCACGTACCACAATGTTAGCTACATGCTGAACCTCATGCGTCGACTACGACAGTCGATAATTGATGGGGAGTTTGAAACTTTCGTCCGCCATTTCATGCTCCAGCAATTCCCGAGTCGGGATTATCCTCAATGGGCTGTCGATGCGCTAATTGAAGCGCTATAATTGATGGGGAGTTTGAAACTTTCGTCCGCCATTTTATGCTCCAGCAATTCCCGAGTCGGGATTATCCTCAATGGGCTGTCGATGCGCTAATTGAAGCGAAGATTTCACTTAACTGAGAGAGTGAATGTAATTATCCGCCATTTTACTGTCATTCTCTTTGTCAAAGTCTTTTAACTACATTTACATAGGAAAACTTCTAACATTAGTACAATTCTCCTCATGCAGATCTTGAAGTCTTTAATGTGAAAACTTTTGTCTTGAGGAGTTCTTGGTAATGAAGAAGTTTTGTTACTTTACGTCAGCTCTGTACATTTTTTAAAGTGAAGACTTTTGTCTTGAGGAGTTCTTGGTAATGAAGAAGTTTTGTTACTTTACGTCAGCTCTGTACATGCACATAACGATATGAAGAGCATTTTACACATAGCAGGCTGGTACAGCCAACCCTTGGGAAATCGCACCGATTAGTTGATATTGTCGAGAGGCTGACACTTAGAAGCGCTGATTGGGGTTGGGAGCCATTCCCATTGACGACAATTGCAGTTCTTGGTGACTTTGCTGTTGTGACTGCATGAAAGAGTACGATCCTGACCCATTTTGTCCCTGTTGCGGGTGGATAAAGCTCGATTCAGTCCACGATTCAGACGGAAGTGTCGTGGAAGTCTCGTCCAGTTCCGCACTTTCCAGTAGAACATCAATATAGTCTCTAGGCTGTTGTAGATTTGATTCCGCTGGCTCTTCTTGGTGACGTTGTTGGTACGATGGTATCCGTTGTTCCTGAGACTGGTACATTTGCGACTGAGACATCAGCGGACGTTGCTGAGGCTTCTGTTCGCTGTTTGATGATGTCTGCGAGTAACTCATTGATCCACCACCGCCTTGGTACGATAACATCGAGTTCTGCACCGTATTGGAGTCGCCAAACTTAAATGGCGTCATCGAGTGATTCTGCTGCGGTGGCGGGTACGAAGCACTGGTAGCCGCTGACGAATTGACATTAAGGGACGTTGGCCAACCACTGCAGGCCTCAGCTTTAATAGACGACCATCCGCTACTGGACTTAAGCGACCCATATCCAGAACCTCCAAAATTATTCTGTTGTCGACTCATTTGCTGCCGAAGTTGTTGCTGTCTTTGCTGCTGACGTTGTTGGTGTAATTGATACGAATCTTGAGCAAGTGATACGGAAGAGATAGGGAGAACCACTGAGGCGTCATTTTTCATGCTGGAGGTAAAGATCGTCTGCTGCGAATTCGCTGATGACGCCATGAAATCTTCAAGCTGAGTGCTTGTTGGTGCTTTGGTTCCGATGTTAAAATCCGGAAACAGCTGATCACTTCGACGTCGTCCCAGATAAACGCCGCTGCGTGGGGTATACCCGTTATTCCCTCCGTTATTCGACAGATTCATTGCTATCCCCATACTCATAGAATCCCCCATTCCAGGCGGTAACACATGAGGAAGACTCTGTCGTTTCCCACGTGCTGATTGATACGGATATCGCTGCGCCACTTCTCTAGTTTCTGCAATTTTGCGTAAATACTGCATTTGTTGCTGTGTCGAAGTGGCATTTGCCGATTGTGCTTCCATTTCCAACTCAAACTCCTGTTCTGCTGGTGTTCCAACGCGTTTTCTACCAGATTCAGACGCTGCAGCTGCCGCCGCCGCAGCAGCGAGCCCAAAAGCTTCTGAGCCGGGCAACATCCCTGTCGAATGACGCCGTCCAGACGCTACAGAGTTGAGGAACGTGACTGTCGCTCCTGAAAGAGTATTGGATTTCTGTCGCTTTAGCGCTTGTTGAGTGGGCAATTGACTTCTCACTTGAGCCAAATCACGAGCTTCAAACTGAGTTTGAGCTTGTTCTCGTTCTCGAAGTTGCATTTGATTCATTAGATGAATGGGATTGGACGAAATAGCTGCTGCCATAGCCGCCGACATGACAGCCGGATTGGCTCGTTCTTTCCTCTTAATCAGCTTCATTCGTTCTTTATTTGCTTGAAGGAAGAACGGGTGACTGAACGTACACGTGTTTGTCTGCGTCTTGGTCCATTTTTTGAAGCCAAAATAGTTCAATTGTCGTTGGAAACTCGATACTTTGTTGTGCTTGAAATATTTGGGCAAAATCTGGTTCGCTAGCTCTTCCGGTTGCATGATCTGGAACGCAGTACCGTCGTGCGACCACGTGATGATTGCTGGGTCTTCTACCTCCAGAATCTGGAACAAGAACCGCAGAAACTTGGGGACGCCCACGTTACGGCGTTTAATGACGTGGATGTCCGTCTTGAAAGCTCCTAGCGTCTTGTTCTCATACTGAAGACTCAGTTCTTGTTCAGGCTCCTCTTGCGCTACAAGTGACGCGCCACGCGTAGCCATCGCGTCTGCAGACTCGAGACTCTCGCTACGTTGCGCTTTGCCGTTAAAAACGGGGAAAGAACGGCTGTCTAATGACGAAGAAGGATTACAAAAGAGTGAAGAGCTGGGAGGAGGAGACGAAGGGGGAGACATGGCCTGAACGGAGTTGGCGTGGAGGGGCTCGCGATCTCTCTCAAGCATTCTGCTTTATGCATCCTTTCAAAGCCGTGAAATCTTCGAGGATAACGAAAACTTCCATGGTTACGTGATTGATTTTAGCCAATGAAAAGGGTTATATCGAGTTTTAGCCAATCATATGACGGGTATGTGAGAAGATCACGGGCGGGCGACTAACTTGCTTGTCGTGCCTGGTAACTGTTGCAAGTGCGATTGAGCGCTCGCTGGCCCGAATTGCAGGCGAACGAGAGCTGGCAATAGCAGGATTTTTACACTATGTGTTGCTCGTTGATTAAAAGAAAGATCTTAGCCTGTAAAAGTTCTAAAACTGGAGCTAAGAAGTTGTGCTGGAACAGGATGTTTCCGTTGCCAGCATGAGCCAGTGCACGTCTATGGCACTGACCAGCGCGCACGCAACGGACACTTGATAGGCGATCCGTATACATACAAGTAGATAAATCCATCATATCCTCTGGCCAGAGTATAACTACTGTGGCCTTGAAAGTGCTACAGTACAGTAGCTAGACACATTGGTATTGGACCAGACCAAAGTCATTAAGACAGTGAAGAGCAACTTCAACATGATGTGCACCACGTCAATAGAAATGATCATAACATCTCATTTTAAGCTTCATCTCACTATGCCACATACTGAAACCAACTCATTCCATCATTGGAGCAGACAAACTCCCAAAAAATATGGCGAACCTCGCGCAGCAGCTCGCGAGGCTGCAACTCGGCGCTGCAGGAACCCGCCACCGTCCATCGCGATATCTTAACGATGCGCCTCCCATCTTCACCAACGCTTCATCCATCGATCTGCAACGCTGTTCCATCCGAAGCGCTCTACTATCATCACTACACTGTCCGTCGCAACGTGTCCTGGCGCTAGGACACGGACCTGAAATGCCCCTTAACGGCCAAACCACGAGTTTTCTACCCTCCGGACCGATTTTCCAAGTAGCCTACGCACATACTAAACCTGTTATGGTGGCTGTGGACGAAGAAGGAGCGGTAGGGATCCTAGATTCGGCCTTAGGACGTCGGAAAAGCCGCTGGACAGGGCATCACAACGCTATTTTCGACGCCATTTGGACGCTGGATGACGTGCACGTGCTAACAGCTGCTGGAGACCTGGAAATTAGGATCTGGGACGTTGAGACGGCGGGAAGTAGCTCCTTTACAGCCACATCGCCCGTCTCAACGCTCAGAGGACACGACATGAGTGTGAAATGCGTCCGTCAAGCTCCAAATAATGCTCATGTGTTTGCTTCAGGTGGTAGAGATGGACGAGTGCTACTGTGGGATACACGAGCCACTGGTAAACCCGTTTTGTCACTCGAGAACGTGCATGCGGAGCCAACGTCGTCCAGATTTTCGTCTTCCAATGTGAGTTTTTCATCCCCAGGTCAGAAACGGAGACGTCGGGGCTCGGCTGTGGCTTCCACGTCGCCTTCACCACGCAGTGTTACGTGTGTAGAGTTTGGTGCTACTGAACAAGAGTTGATTACAGCAGGTGCTGTAGATGCAGTGGTCAAGTTCTGGGATCTACGAAGTCTGAAATCGAGCTCTTCTGTAGGTCGTGGGAAGAACTCAGCAGTTAAGTTACCGACACCGTCTCGCGAGATCTCGTGCTCAACACGTGAAGGTGCTCGTCGAGGTATTTCATCGCTCATGTATCGTCGTGGAGGTGTTGAAGGGGTTTCTCGTCTGCTTGTGAATGTGCTGAACGATGCTATCGCTGTTGTCGATGTCGGTCAGAAACAACACAAAGCGGGATATCAAGAAGTTAACACGGTTTTCAGGTGCTTTGGACATCAAGCAAGCTCGTTCTATAGCAAAGCTACCTTCAGTCCAGATGGAGACTTCATTGCAGGTGCATCTGTGGACGGTATCGTGTATATTTGGGACTCACGAGTAGATTCTCCGTGTGATCAAAGCTTTGGTTTAGGAGTTCAGCAACGTGCACCATTGTTCGCACTCAAAGGTCACAAAAGTGAGGTGAATGCAGTGGCTTGGAACTCTCAGGACTTTACCCAACTTGCATCTTGCTCGGATGATGGTACAGTGCGTTGCTGGCAGATTGGCGGTGGTCGTGAACTAGAGAGCGACAAACGCAAAGAAACAAGAAGTGAAGCAAAACCATTTGCGCTGCAACTAGCATCAACGAGTCATTCTTCGAATACGACTGAGAGAACGGAATGGGCCAACTGGAGCTCTTTTGTGCAACAGCCTGATGGGTATGCGTACCATGTACAAGGCACCAAAGCAGTAGCTTCTCAAACGATTG
This sequence comes from Phytophthora brassicae, assembly GCA_024679045.1. NCBI lineage: Eukaryota > Oomycota > Peronosporomycetes > Peronosporales > Peronosporaceae > Phytophthora > Phytophthora brassicae. Next base: position 25,083 of record JAIKVB010000276.1, on the reverse strand, counting down.
ACCCGTTGTCTCCACGACGTCAGCGAGTATCTGTAGCAAACAAGCGAAAAGATTCGCCTCAGATCACTCGGCACAGCACTGAACCGCGTCTGCATCCCATTCATGAAGCTGCAACAGCTCAACAACCTCAACAGGAGCCTCAAGAAACAAAAGACTCCCAGGACGGCCAAACGCAGCAAAAGCAGCGTATTCGACTGCTACGGAAGTCAAAAATCCGACCCACTGCACCACCCAAACGAGCTCAGCGGACGTTGCTGGAGCTCTGGGGGAAATGACACCAATAATTTTGCTCTTGGCAATGCTTCAGTCTTACACTGTGGCAATACAACAGATAGAATAATTAGACGTAACATGAAATAATTGCTTCAAGAATGCGAGTCAATTTCCAGAGCCAAGCCGAACATTCTTTCGTCTTGTGTTGATGTGATTATGCCGTCACTGTAGGTTTTTACAGAACGTCCTCTTCGAAAGCTTTCTCCAAGACGTCAAGAAGCTGATCGATGTCCTTCTCATCCACGATAAGGGGAGGACACAGACGGACCGTACTATGAGAAAGAAAATAGCACAATAAAACCAGTTAGACACTTCCAAACCAAAGAAAAAGCCCAAAACAACGTACTTTTCGCCAGCGGAGATGATGAGCACCTGTTTGGACAGCGCGTACGCGATGAGCGGTCCAACAGGCTTGGTGCACTCCAAAGCGATGAACAGGCCGCCCTTGCCAATGGGTTTACGGACGTCGGCGACCAAGTCGGGGTATTTCTGCTGCAGCTTCTCCAGGCCATCGGCCAAGTATTTGCCGCGCTTCTGCACATTAGCCAGGAAATTCTCGTCCATGATCTTGTTCAGCACCGTGTTGGCCACAGCACACACCAGCGGGTTGCCACCGAACGTCGTTCCGTGCTGGCCAGGGGTGATCGCTGAGGCCACCTTGTTGGACATAAGCACGGCGCCAATGGGTAAGCCACCAGCCAGCGGTTTAGCCAGCGTCATGATGTCGGGGGTCACGTCGTACAATTCGTGGGCGAAGAGCGAGCCGGTACGTCCTAAACCACACTGTACCTCGTCCGTAATGAGCATGACGTCGTGCTTGTCACACAGAGCACGCAGCTCACGCATGAACTCCGGGTCAGCAGGAAACAGTCCTCCTTCACCTTGAATCGGCTCAATGATGACGCCAGCCGTCTTGTCTGAAATCAGCGCCTTGACGCTGTCAATATCGTTGAACTCAGCGTAGTGCACACCCGGTACAAGAGGCATAAAAGCCTCACGAATCTTGGGTTTGTGCGTGAGCGTGAGCGCCGCCGCCGTGCGGCCGTGGAAGCCGTGCTTGAACGAAATAAACTCGATCTTTTTGCCCTCCAGAGGCCTAAAACAATTGCAATATTAGCATTAATCCACCACTTAAAAGATACTTTTTGCTGCCACGTACGTCCCCTGAGACACACGATTGGCGTACAGCCGTGCGAACTTGTAAGCGCCCTCATTGGCCTCTGTGCCTGAATTGGAGAAGAAAACCTTATCGAAGCGCGAATTGTCCACGAGGTTCTTGGCCAGTTCCAACGGCGCCTTCGTATGGAACAAATTGCTCACGTGCGTCACTTTCTTACCGTTCGTTACGAGACTTTCGTACCAGTCTTCGTCTCCGTGTCCCAGTCCAGAGACAGCAATTCCTGCGTAAAAGTCGAGGAATTCGCGGCCTTGTTCGTCATACAGTTTGCTGCCTTTGCCGTGTGTGAACAAGAGACCAGGTTCGCCACGCACACCGTCCGGGTTGTACGCCTTGGCCAAGTACTTTTGCTCATACGTGTCCGGGTTGAAGGTTTTCGCGGCTGCGAAGGTGCGAGACGCACCAGCCATGCGCTGCAGCTTCTTCGTGTTGCGGAGAGTCGCCAGCATTTTAGGAGAAAGCAATTTCCGTTATGAAGCGGAGTTTTTTTATGCTTTAGGAAATTCATGTGGACCCCATGGCACGAGATTTCGTCCAATCACGATATGGGATGTTCTTGTGGTAATCAATGTGATGAGATTTGCAGCTTCAACGTCAAGCTCTTGACTGGCCAAAACTGACAGCAAAAGTGCGAATTGAGGCTACGACGGTCAAAATTTGGTCCAATATTTTAGGTTTATTAGTCATTTTGACTAGATTTGGTACCGAATATTGTTGTACTTAGGCAGATCACACCCTACGGGTAGCTCGACTTCACAGTTGTCCATTCAATCGCTAACATCGCACTTACTTGTGGGATCATCAATGTTCAGCATCACGTTCCTCTGACGATTGGCCACTAGAACTTCTGAAAGTAAACTATTAGATGTAGCACCCGAAACCACAACCTGTTTGTTCTTAGCAAGTGAACCGAGTTTATCCAATTTGTGCATCTCAAGCATATACTGACGGTATTGTGTCAATTTGGTCGCAGCGGTACCCTCCGCACCAGCGATGATTTCAGCAGCTTTTGCTTCTGAGCGCACACGGATTTCACCAGTCCTGGCGTCCAGTTTCGTTTGCAAAGCAGCTTTTTCCGCGTTAATCAACTCGATTTCAGCATCGCAGTGGGCGCTGATCTCTGATGCAATTCGTGCCGTCTCTGCTTCAATTCCAGCAATCTTCAAGGCAGCGTCCACATCGCGGTTATTGCACCTTACGGTAGTCTTTTGGTCGATCTCTCCGTCCGCGAGCATAGTTTGTGCGGTAATTAAGTCGATACCTTTCTGGATCTCTGCGCACTTGGCCTTCCCGGTCTGTTTTTCCTCCAAGTAGATCATCCGGCGCTTCAACTTGGTCGTATCGATTTCTTCCTTATACTGCAGCATCTGCATTTCACTCAATTGTTTCATTTTTTCCTCTTTAATTGCACTCAAATGTGTTGTACGATTCTCCATTTGCGTCTGGAACTCTGGTGGAAGCGTGACATTAGTTATCGCGACGCTGGTAATTTGCACACCATACGTATTGAACTGTTTGTTTAAGCTGCGTTTAATATCTTCCGTGACGCAGTACATCACCTTCTTCTCGTCTCGATCTTCCTTTTCTTCTGCATCTTCAAAAAGCTCCTTGGGTGAATGGAATTCGTTAATTACTAAGCGGTTTGTACGAGAATCCAAAGCTCCGGTCTTGAATCTCTCACACATCGTGCCATCTCGCAGTCGATAAACTTCTGTATGTTCCACGCTACGTGCCAAGGCCCGAACCGCTTCATCTTGAGCAGCTCGAAGCTGAATTTCAAGACCGTTCGGTCCTAACTCGTAGACAAATCGACGCACAAGACTCGGATCTTCACCTTTGGCTTCGTCCCCCATAATGCGTAAGATTAGACACATGTCGATACCTACAGTCACATCGTCTGCAGTCTTACATCCTTTCACAGGAGTGTCAAAGACAATATATTGCTTGGTCACGAGTTGCGACACCTGGGTGAATAGCGACGCAAAGTGAAAGCCTGGGGGCCACACTGGTGTTTGCGTGCCGTTTGGCTTCACGTAGTCGACATCACGTCCTTGATGCTGAACCAAAGCATAAGTACCCTCTGGGATACGGATATAAGGTTTAATAGGACTTCGGCCAGGGTTAATGACCACCACAGTATTTCCGTGTCGACAAGCACCGTAGAGACGATTGACACCATCTACACGCCATGTGCTACGGTATAAAAGCCGCGTTTGGTGCTGTACTGGAAGCATTTCGTCGTGTTTACTACCCCAACAGCCCATAACTAATAACGATGAAATCGGACTCGAATACTTGGTCGTGAATTTGGGAATGAGGCTGCAAGTCTGGGAAAGGAATTGTGCATGTTCTCCAACGGTTTGTGGTCCAATTCTTTCAGTTTTTGTCGTTGTTAGTTCTTAATTTGCAGACAAATAAACAAGACAATGGTTGATCGCGGAGAAACTCGTATTGTACTGGCTGATTGAACTCAATCACCTACTTCGAGAATCCATAACTTTTCTTGCACATGGAGAAACTCGTAGTCGCTACGACTTCCGTATTAATCACTTGGTACAACGAGATATTAACAAACCCATCGACGCAATGAAGTATTTTAACGCCCAAGCGACCAATGGCCAGATCCCTATCGTGCTCATACCTACAGATCCAACAATCATGACATTCTTTATGAAAATTCCATCGGGGCTGTATGTCTTTCGCTATGTTTTTACAAAGGTTTTGTCTGCTGATTGATTTTTCTGTTTTTACTTTACTTTTGTGCAGTTGGGTGCTTATGCAACGGTGGAATGCCCATTCTGGCATGTTAAAACCAGGCTTGAAGATGTTTTGGCCGTCATGGAACCGTGTATCACACGTAGTAACCAAGCAGGCTGTAACTTATTCAAATCCTGTACACGGATGCCCCACATCGGACAATGTCATGGTGGACATTGAGATCTCCATCAGTTTCCAGATTGGACCAACAGAAAAAGATGCCTATATATTTGTGTACACGTTGGGGGCTCATCGCTTTGATGAATTACTGTACAGTCTAACAGAGGAGGCAATTCGAGGACTCGTGCATTCAGTGCGCCATGATCAGGTTCACGATTTGCGAGAGGAATTTGCAGTGGGGATGAAAACGGATTTAAACACGAAACTAAAATCATTCGGTGTTTTTATCCAGAATGTTAAAGTGACGAATGTGAACCTCCCTCCCGCTTTATCGAGAACGTTGGAGGAAACGACAGCGTTCAAAACGCGCATGGAGGAGCAGGAGAAGAACCATGAAAACCAAATGCGTATCCTATTGAACCAAGAGACGCAGAAACTCACTGCTCGGGAAAAGAAGAATTACCGTGCAATTAAAAATCTGGAGGCGGAGAGCGTGCGAGCGGCAATTATCCGAGACGAGAGACGCACGATGGCCGAAGCGAAAGCTCAAGTGCAGATTGCTCAGCATGTGTCCCAAAATGAAAACAAGATCAAAGCAGCGGAAGGTTTCAAGGCGAACGCCGTCGCTAATGAGACTGCGAAAACACTTGAACGCAAAGCTCTTCCAGCTGTAGAGCTCAGCAACCTTAAAGACAACTTTGATCGGCTCGTGGAAGCCGCTGAAGTCGGCGCTGAAGCACGAATTCAAGCAGCTGAAAAGGAGGCAGTGAATATTTTGGCTTTTGCAGAAGCAGAAGGAAACTCTGCAGCGTTTCTGACAATGAAACGCGACTACGACTACAATGCGAAAAAGCTTCTTATGGAGACATCTGTGGTGGAGACTTTGCCGCTTGTTATCAGCGGAAAAAATGGTGATGAATTCATTCAAGAAATTTTTATGCGGGATATTCAGACAACGAACTGATTGAAGAAGGTTTTACCTTTTTCGAAGATTTATATATTTGAGTGTTTAATTGTTTTAACTCAGAAACAATTGCTTTTATCCGCAGATATTGTCCAGGTCAATGCAATTCGATGGGTTTATCTTCAACCCATATTCGATAATATAGTTCTGATACCGATAAAAAAAGGTGTTGTGCTTTATTTGAGCCGTCATACTCCAATACTCCCTAATGGCTTCATCGTCCACAGCCTTGCAAGTGTTTGCAGTGGAAGGGATCGCACGCTCCATCCTCTTTTACCTGGATCTGTCAAGCTTCGACGCCATTTTGCACACGTTCCAAGCCACTCCAGAGCTTCACGAATACCTACAGGACAGTTTTCTTTGGACGGAATTGTCAATTTTGCATTTCGGAGGCCAACGGGACCCGGAACTGCGTTTTCTAGCCTTACCAACTCGTGACCGAGGGTGGGAATGGACACAGAGGGAGTGCACGTGTGTAAAGCTGCAAGAATTCTTACAGTCGAAAGACGAAAAGTCGCAGTTTGGAGAAGCTGTCACGATCCTGGAAGGGAATATTGGCTACATTAGCGATATTGACGGCAAACCAGTGGACGGCATCGTGTTTCCCACCAATTCGCACCTTACGAACCACTACTTGGGGGCAGCTGAAGCTGTTTTCCTTCGAGCTGGTAGAGGGCTGACAGACCACGTGAACGACCCGTCGTTTCGAGGGGGACGACCCACAGGCTCGGCTGTAGTTACTCCAGCATTTTGTGAACGACCCGTCGTTTCGAGGGGGACGACCCACAGGCTCGGCTGTAGTTACTCCAGCATTTGAAGCTGGCGTGAAGAAGCTCATCCATTGTGTGGGGCCGAGGATTACTATGCCCAACTGCTTTGAACTACTAATGACGACCTATGAAAACGCGCTGAGTGCGATTTTGCACGAGGAGTTGGTTTGCGTCACGATGGCATCCATTTCGACAGGTAACATGGGGGTACCGAGTGAAGACGGAGCTCGAGTGGCGTTACGTACAATTCAGAAGTTTTTGCGTGCCAACCACTGGGATGGTCGACTCGCTGTTGTTTGCTACGACGAATCAGTGCTGACGGCATTTACGAAACAGAAAGAAGAGGTGCTTGAACATTTTAACAAGCAACTGGTCTTGCCTGTTGCACGTGAGGGTCGCTGGCCGTTCTAAATTCGATGTAAGAGGTGTGGTTGTGATAGGGTTACGATCTCAACTACGACGAAGACTTAAAACTTAAATCTTAAAGCTCCTGCTGTATAAGCGACCCGAATGAAAAAAACAGCCTTGCTTAGCTTGTTCCGCCAGTTGCTGAGTCAGGGGATCTTTGTTTCTCGTGTCTCACCGCATTGGGTCAAGTATTGTCATGTCAGATTGCATTGAGCTACTTACGTAGTTGCAAGAGCTTCAATATGTCTCTCTGATGTCTGTTTCCATGGGTAATCTTAAAGCTCCTGCTGTATAAGCGACCCGAATGAAAAAAACAGCCTTGCTTAGCTTGTTCCGCCAGTTGCTGAGTCAGGGGATCTTTGTTTCTCGTGAAAACTGGCTACTTCGAATGCATAATACATGTATATAGTAAACTGCAAGTCTCGTTTGCTTACCTTAGTCATCACCAGCACCCACGCTCGTCGCGATTTGCTCCGCGTTGAAGTCGCAAGGAGTGATGGTCGCTGCTTTTGAAAACTTGGACCATTTTCCGGCCAAAATACTAGGAATTACTGGAATAATGTTTTACGATCCAACTTAACGCGGTTCCAACATCACTGCTTAGCTGGTCTGCTTCTTCTGTACCAATCAGAGTGGGACAATAACTGGATGCAAAATGATTTTGACTACTGCAACAGACTATACTACTGACCCCGACTATTTACATAGTAACTTATACATATTTTCTCTGTGAGTATACTGCTGCGCCCATTTCTTTCGGTCACACTAACCTGCGTCCTCGTACTACGAGGCTCGTACCTCCCCAAAAAAGAAGCCTTGTCATCTTAGTCCGACGACAGTCTCCGATCGTCTACGTCACACGCTGTCGTCACCCACAGAGCTCGGCGCGCAAGAATCCAGGGCTCTCCATCTCCGCCTTCGTCTCGGCTACCTCTGCGTGCAATTTTCACTTCTGAGCGACGCATAGTTCGCTCGCTATCGACGTTTAAAGTCCAACTTCTGCATGCCCGAGCAAGGTGCGGGGCGCAAAGGAACGCCACTGCCCGTCTACGTGGGTGGTGCAAGTGGACGCCATGCACCACGCAAAAAGTCGTTCCTGAAGCGCCACAGCCGTAGCAAAAGCGGCGACGATTCTCCCCCAATCAAGCACAAAGCCGTTCTTCTGACTGGAAGACGCACGTGGAACCTGCTGTGGGGGCTATTTATCGTAGCATTTGTGATTTGTATGGTTTGTCTCGTGACATTGGGGCGGATGGTGCAGGATGGCTCCATTTCAAACAACGCAGTGGGCGGAGGAGATGGCAAACGCGGTCTTTTTGGGACGTGGAAGGAGAATCAAATGCTGGCGAAACTTAAGCGACTTTCGCACATGTTCACGTCTGTAGATGACTCCAAGGTGAAGAATCAAGTGACAAGACAGGAACTGAGCGATTTGGGCGATTACGAGTGCGTCGGATGGCGCCAAACGACCAATTGCACGCCCTCAGGCGAACGCGAGTTTGCGAACGACAAAAACTGCAGTGAACTCGTCTCGAATGGCGTTTCAGGCTATTGTGAAGTGCGCAACATGCGTACGGGGGAACTGAACCGCGTTCTAGCCATGCATTGCGACTCGTTGCGTCCTGGTGTGCAGTTTAAGTGCGATATGTTCCAGAGTTTGCTGAGTTACGGTATTATGTCCACGGATTATGAACACGACCCAAACTTGTCGTATATACACATTCAAGACGAGTTCCGTGAGACAAATAAGATCTCGAATACACCGGTGCCGCTTGGAGTCGATGGACTCAAGAACGAGAGCGTCGGCCAGTTGGAACTCTCATTTGACCGTGGAATTGTGTTTGTGATCTACGAGAAACTGCTACTTGGAGCGTATGTGAGTGTCCGTTCGTTGCGGGCTTTAGGGTGTACTTTGCCCATTGAAATGTGGTACAAAACATCAGAAACTAATGTTCAGCACCCACTGCTTCGACTTATGGTGAAAGAGTTTGGTGTGTACCTACGAGTGATTGAGGACCCAGTAGCCACACAATTTTACACCAAACTGTACGCGATCTTCTATAGCGCTTTTGACAATGTGTTGCTGCTGGATGCCGACAACTTTGCAGTGCGAGACCCCAACTATTTATTCGACACGCAGGAGTTTACAGAAACGGGCGCCATCTTCTGGCCAGATTTCTGGAAACCCGGCAATACGATTTTTAACATCCACGAGAACAGCTACGTCTGGGATTTCTTTGGACTGGATTATGTTGACATGTTCGAGCAGGAGAGTGGCCAAGTGATGATCAACCGGCGGATGCATTACAAGGCACTTAATGTTCTCATGTACTATGGATTCTCATTGCCTCGAGCACACGAGGAGCTGCGACTTGTATGGGGTGACAAGGATTTGTTCCGCTTTGCCTGGCTTAAGTCCAAGAGCTCGTTCTACATGACGCCACGACCACCGGGTTCAGCAGGTACTAAACACCCAGACTATGATCTGTTTTGCGGGGTGACGATGGTACAGCACGATCCGAGTGGACGCGTGATGTTCCTACATCGAAACACGGAGAAGCTAACGTACGCGAACAACCGGATCTTATGGACCCACATCCAGCAGTACAAACGCACGTCTTCCTTGACAGATTATTACGTGCGTGGAGCGAATGGCGGCAAGGTTTTCCCGCAGTTTAAACGGTGTTTCGGCAAGGACGTACACTATGAGAAGCTCTTCACACTGAAACCTATGAGCGCCTTTCCTTTTGAGAACCTCGAAGAGGATTTACTCCGGTTTGCAGCTGCTGGTGCTGAAATAGTTCGAATTGCTGGCTATAAGGAGAAGGAGGAAGAGGATGAGCACGAAGAGAATCGGCAGTGATCGTCATAAAGGACAGAGCCATAGAAGAGTTGAGTAGTAGGAATCTGTATTGTGTAGGTAGAGTGGATCCACTGCCGTCGAGACAAAATTTCATACCAAAATCACTAAAAATTGGTAAGATTTTGTGTTCCATAATACATGTACCGGAGGCAGAAGTTCACTTATGTGCTCGTAGCTGCACCACATACTGTAACATTGCAATTTGGGTTGTCTGGATACTGTATTACTTCCCGGTAGTACATGTACAGTATAATACTGTCGTCATTGTCCGTTCCAGCTTCGAGCCGTGGCGAACCATAGAGGCTACCAGTATTTAACTTATAGAGCGCGAAGGGTACACTCGTCTCATTCGCGTTGATTTGCTCAGCCGTGACATGAGCGGACAGTTTTAGTACGCCACTAACCTATTATAATAGAATCCATTAGCGATCGAACCAGCTTGGATGGTAGATTCGTGGCGCATCCAAAACGTTGACACATACAGTATTGCTCGATCGTCACGACCATACGGTGCTAGGAAAGCAGAATCCCCCGCTCACTGTGAGGCTCATGAAGCGATCCGGCGCTCGTGATTTGCTCGTTGATGGGCAAACGACGTTCCGCCGCCACAATAAATTGTAGAATTGTCTACGACCCCTTTAAAAACTGAATTTCGAGATAAAAGGACCTTTTGGCTCGAAATTCAGTGCTGAGCTGTACTGTATCGTGTGAGCCGCAATTTCCTGCAACTTCCTGCGACACAAGTTCTGATGCGACCAGAAGCGCCCAAAACGTTGGGGTTCACAGTCTGCGAGCGAAAAATAGCCCTCCACACACTATTTAAGTGGCAGTACCGGTATGCTGCATGGAATTGCTCTGGCGCCACAAATAGCAAAGGATTACAATCCCAAGTGGATAACTTACGGCCAAAAATGCTCACCAAGCAGCCCACATCCAGATCATACCAGCTGGCTCGGAAACTGAAGCATCTGGGCGCATCCACTTTCTCATTGGCCAAAAAGCATATGTCAGTGCTCCCATTGGTCAAAACCTTACCCAACTGATGACGTTTCGACCAGAGACAGGGCAAAATGGAATTTCCGCTCCAAACTGTCACTTGCCAATTTGATTCCATTAATTAAAATGGAGAAAGAGCTTAATAAAGACGGCAAGGCACTTTGTGGTGGCAGCCGCCTACAGCACAACAAGATGTCCGCCTTCTTCTTCCTCATCGTCATGAGTTGCGCACTTGGATTGATGTGCGTAGCGTCGCTCATCCAACAGCGCGATCTGCAGCTGCAACGTTTGGCAGTGCGAAGTCTGCACGGCAACAGCGTCGACGCCAACGGATTGCGCGCGCAGATGACGGAGCTCATGGCTCACGGGAACACAGCAGAGGACAGTGTGGACCCTTTAGACGACGAATTGGCCAATTTTGAGTGTGTCGGATGGAAAGCTCAACGAGACTGCACGCCTGAAGGAGGACCCGACACAGCCAACGACCGCGCGTGCAACGCCACAGTACATAACGGAGAGAGCGGATTCTGTGAGATCCGCCACAAGACGAATGGCGCAGTGCATCAGGTTATGAGAATGCACTGCGACTCATTACGACCTGACGTAGCGTTTACATGCGACCAATTTGCCACTTTCTTAAGCTACGGACGCAAAGCGACTAATTACGTACACGATCCCGAGTTTTCAATGCAAAAGTGTAGACAAAAGCTGCTGGAAGATCAAGTGAATGCACAGAAGACGAACGGGGATGTGGTGAAGTCGTCACCTTCCCAGAACCTCGAGAGGCTGAGAAAAGAGCATGGAGTGGCGCCTCCAACCTCTTTTAAGCGCGGAATTGTATTTGTAGTGTACGAAAAGATGCTGCAGAGCGTCTACGCGTCGGTGCGCACCTCGAGAGGCTGAGAAAAGAGCATGGAGTGGCGCCTCCAACCTCTTTTAAGCGCGGAATTGTGTTTGTAGTGTACGAAAAGATGCTGCAGAGCGTCTACGCGTCGGTGCGTTCGCTGCGTGTCATGGGCTGCACTTTACCTGTCGAGTTGTGGTACAAACGCTCGGAGACGGATCCATCCCATCCACTTCTACGCGAACTTACGAGTAGCTACGGAGCTTACGTGCGTGAAATCACCGACCCACGAGCAACCAGGTTCTATACCAAGACGTACGCGGTCTTTTACAGCGCGTTCGACCAAGTTTTACTATTAGATGCCGACAATTTCGCTGTACGCGACCCGACGTACCTCTTTGACTCTCCGCAGTTCCAAAATGATGGCGCCATTTTCTGGCCCGATTTCTGGCGTCCGAAGAAAACGATTTTTAATATCCAGCCTACCAGTTTCGTTTGGGAAGTCTTTGATCTGCAGTCTGTGGACATGTTTGAGCAAGAATCGGGTCAAGTTCTTGTTGACAGGAGCAAACATCAAAAAGCGCTCAATGTTCTCATGTATTACGCGTTTAATCCAACGATCTTCGAGCGTTTGCGGCTTGCATGGGGTGACAAGGACCTTTTCCGCTTCGCTTGGCTCAAAACGGGCAGCTCTTTCCACATGATTGAGACTCCGCCTGGATCTGCTGGTCAGAAGCTCGCAGATCAAGACATTTTCTGCGGCGTGACGATGGTACAGCACGACCCAGAGCGAGAAATTATCTTCTTGCACCGCAATCAGGAGAAGCTCTCCAGTCAGAACCGTGAGAAAGTTTGGGCTCATATTCAGGACTTTCGTATGGATGAGGTCTCGTTGGACGAATATGACGTACGTGGCGCTAATGGTGGGCGATATTTCCCACAGTTTAAGCGCTGTTATGGCAAGGATATTTATTATGAGAAAGCGTTCACAGTGAAGGCCATGGACGAGTTGCCGTTTGCAAATTTGGAGGAGCGACTACTGAGTTTTGTCCATGAGGCAGCACGCATCGATGGCACATTAAAAGAACCGGCAAATGACATGAATGTAGCTGACCCGACAAAGCAATAAGGACGGAAGATACAGTTGGAGGCACATTTCATACTATGAAATTGTATAGTAAATGAGGAAGAATATGTCTAAAAGTTTAAAAAATCAAAATTAATTTCTAAATGGCAAAAAATGAGGTGAAACTTGAATTTTGTGAAGAAAATTGATAAACAAGTTCGTTACCAGAGAAAGCTGAAACGGAAATTTATGTTTTCACATGCGATGCGGCACTTCAACGGCTTGAGATTCTGTTTCAATTGCCAGATCAGCGTTTAAAACATCTTCAGTATTGTTGGTGCATTCGTGAAACCACTCGAAAGAATTGCGAGCTGTTGGTTACCAGTCTAACAAACGCTGTTCGCCTCACAAGCTTTAACGCAAATGCTTGGACACTTTCGTGGCGGCCGGGAGACTCGACGTCCTCAATCTCGTTTTGTAGGATGGATTACTGTGTTGCTTCTCCTTGCTTTATCAGCTTCTTGCGGTTGGTATAGCCAACACGCTATCAAACTCTCGTACGAAGGTAAACACGAAGTCAACAGTGTGACTCATGATGTCATAATCCGTCGTCAACAACTTCTAGCCAAACTTACAGCTCAAGTCGACGATTCCAAGTCTTTAGATCAAACACAAACGGCATTAAACTCCACTTTTTTCTCGACTGATTCATCATCTACTGAGCAAAATGAAGTTGGTGACAATCTCATCATTAACCCCATGGAAGACACTCCAAGGGATAAAACCGATGAAAAGAAGGTAAAAACACCACCATTAACAGTAAAACCAACGTTAAAACCGACATTGGCACCTAAACCACCTTCCAAGGCCCCAATATCGAATTCCGAAGTGGAAAAGCTGTGGACCCCTGTCAAAAGCGTTGTTGAATTGGACGAGTATGAATGCTCTGCTTGGCGACAGACTGCGAATTGTTCACCTCGTGGAGATCTAAAACCTGAGCGAGATGGTTCTTGCAGTCGCATCATTCTACCAACCGACTCTGGTTTCTGTGAATATCGCCATCGTAAAACTGGAGAACTGCGTCGGATTATCGCTGCGAAGTGCAAGTCTCGTGCTAGTCAGATGAAATACTCGTGTGCAAATGCCACGATGCTGGTACGATACAACCTCATGGCGGACGACTATAAGCCAGCCTACCCGCTTTCCTTCGCAAACAACCAGCGGGATTTCCTCCAGGAGAATAATCTCACTAAAGAGATGGCGAGTAAAGCTCTCGTGGTGAATAAAGCACCGTCTTCGTTTGCACAAGGAATTGCGTACGTCGTGTACGAGCAATTGTTTCTCAGTGTCTACGCTGCAATTCGAGCACTTCGATCTACGAACTGTACGCTCCCTATTGAGCTTTGGTATCGAGAAGAAGAGACCAACACCTCACATCCACTGCTGCTAGAGCTTACGAGCAAATATGGTGCATATTTGCGCGTCATTAAAGACCCACGAGCCGTCAAATTCTACACGAAGTTATACGCTGTATTTTACAGCGCTTTCGACAACTTGTTGCTGTTAGATGCTGACAATTTCGCCGCTCGTGATCCAACGCATTTGTTTAATACTGAAGTCTACAATGACACTGGTGCAGTCTTTTGGCCGGACTTTTGGATGCCCAACCGCACCATCTTCAAGACCAAGAAGAACAGTGATTTGTGGGAACTTATGGGTGTCCCTTTTGTCGACATGTTCGAGCAGGAAAGCGGTCAAGTGCTAGTGAATCGAGTGAAACACACCCGAGCATTGCATACTCTGCTTCACTATGGACTGACGGAGCCTCATTTGCCAGCTGAGTTTGATATGCTCTGGGGTGATAAAGACCTCTTTCGATTTGCTTGGATGCGTACAAACTCGAGTTTCCACATGATTCAGCGACCTGCAGGTAGTGCTGGGCTTAAAGCACCACATCTTAATATTTTCTGTGGGAACACTATGATCCAGCATGATCCTAAAGGTGAAATTGCATTTTTACATCGGAATATCGTCAAGTTTTTACCCGATGGAAATAATACGCAGAAACTTTGGCACTACATTCAGCAATACAATATGAACCAAGATCTTCGGTATTATGAAGTTCGTGGCGATGTGGATCATCGATGGTTTCCTAGTATTCGGAAATGTTACGGCAGACGCATTAACTATCGTCGGGCATATTCTCTCAAGCCAATTGAAGACTTTCCCTTCTCAGGACTTGAAGACGAAATTATTCGTCATGTCCTAGAAGGTGATAAGATCATTAAGCAGGCAGGGTATGTGAGTGCATCTACAGAACCTCCAGCTACTAAAGCCCCGAAGAAATCTAGTAAATCGCATTCGTAGGATCGAAGAGAAGATATAAACCGAGATTAATTCATTTTTTAAGGCTATTTAGTAGTTTTGGAGTGGAAAAGAAGCATGTAATAATTCACCTACAATATTATTGAAGTGTTTATTTATTGTCTATCATGAGAAGTTAATTCTGCAGCCACTCTATAATTCCTCGTCGAGATCCTTCAGGTTCATTGGCGCTCCGATGACTTCCGCGTACGTGTGATACGGATGACGCTCAATGTACTTCTGGGCGGCGTAACCAAATAGCAGAGCAATTATGTTGAGCCAAAAGCTCGTCCAAGACTTGGTCAGCTCGTTTACCATGATAAAAACACCCAATGTGAAAGGAAGCATCATAGCAACAACCAACGAACGGTCCGACAGGTTCACACGGTATGGTCGTTCGATCTCCGGGTGCGAAAAGCGCATGCGCACAGCTGCACTCATTTCCACCAGTGACGCAAGCGCCGAGAGGAAGTTGTCCACTCCCAAAATCGTGTCAAAATCGAACATACCCATAAAGACGATGATGAAAAATGCAAGTAAAATGGCTCGTCGAGGGACACCTGTGTCTGGATGACGCCTATACATTCACCAATAAAAGCACAAAAACCGAAGTCAGACCCATATCATTTCAAAACCACACAATACTTGGACGTACTGTGCAAAGTAAGGTGGAGCCAAGCCTGAATCGGCCATGCCAGCCAGCTGAAATCCATCCTTTGCCATCTCAGCAACGTAAAGTCCAAGATTACCGAAAACGGACGATATTAACACCCAAATGCAGAGCCATGGGCCACCGATCTTCTGCGCGATCACTGAGTACGATCCATCATCCCACGTTGTATAGTGCGGCATGTCGGCACCTGATATCGCAATGAACGGGATGATATACCTGATAAAAACTCATACAAAAATTAGTTTTCCAGCTTTAATATATTTTAATATAATAAAATACACGTACGTGAATGCAATAAGCACCACGGTGAGCACCATCGCCTTCGGATACGTCGTCTTGGGCGACTGAATCTCTCCCGCATAAGCCCCAGCGGCGTCAAAGCCACTGTAGTTCCAGTACAGCGCACTTAACAATCGTCCCCAATCGCGCTACGCCATAAAAACAACATAAATACATAAATATCAACAATTATTTCATCATAAAACCATAAAACTCAAAAATACACCTACGTCTTTCCTGATGACGAACCAATTGGTCGGTTCAATCAGCGGCATGGCGTACGCGACCAATACTGCAAAAGGAAGGAATATCATCACCCCCAACACCAGCAGCGTCTGCCCCACCACTTTGATACTAGACAACGTCGGTAGCATAAACAGCACTGCGAATATTGCACGCAAGACGAAGACACTCCAGGCAACTCCTTCCTGTGCATCTGCCGCGTCTTTTTCCCCCGCTAGCGCCAGTAAAGTGTCCACAATAAGACATGGGTAGATGGCGTTGTCGATGACCCCAGAGGTCCAGGACCAGTATCCTACTTGGAAACCCATGGGTCGACCAAATGCCACACCTACCCATTTGCAAAAGCTGCCGTCGGTCGGGAAGGCTGTGAAGAGCTCAGCGAATGTGAGCGCGAGTGGAAGACACCAGACCCATGGGAAGAGGACAACCGCTAGGATGCCTACAAACGGGCCGCACGCTGCAAGAACTGGTTCACTACCCCACGGGCCGCCGCTGACATTGAAGTACGTGATGAGTGCCACGGACAAGATCCCGAGCTGGCGGTGCGAGTGAGAGCCAGGCATGGCGAGGAAGAGGTAGAGTGACTCGACTCAGCGACGCATCCTTTGGCAAACTGTTGGGGCAGGTGGAACGAGTACGGGAAAAAAGGAGATATGTCATCTGATTATGGAGGTAAATGTATTTAAACAGGTTCGACTCCAAAGGTTTGGACGGGTTGTGAAATGTTAATGCGAAGGATATAAAATGTAATGGTTTTGAGGATGATTGAGAAGGCTGGCCAATGGGAAGGCGTGACGATTGGCTGTGGACCACATAAGTGAATACATTTGTGATCTGATACAGTGCTATAGTACTCCAGTGCTACTTATTTCGTCTTTCCTTGGCTTCTGTACCAAATGAAACTTTCGTGACTCGGCGCCGCACTGGTCAACTCATCTGGGACTTCTTGGCAGCGACTCAACGTCTTGAAGGGAAGAAGTTTGAGGAGTCGTGAATAATCAAGATTTGGACGTGGTGATTTTGCATGTACGCTTGTCGTTCCGTGTCTGCGGGTTCGGGAAGCTTCGTAGATTGCGCAGTTTCTTCTGGCTGGTGCGTCCCACCAGAACTTTACGCTACTCACAGCGACGCAACAGTTCTGCAGCACAATGTGGAGATCTGGAAATGCTCAAGTGGCTTAAACATCAGGAAGAAGTTGGTATCGCTATAACGCAAATGAAACTCGCAGATGATGGAGGCCACTTAGCAGTCGTACAATGGCTCCACGAGAACCGAAGCGAAGGCTGCTCCGCCTATGCCATGAATGACGCATTTTGGAAGGACGGTTAAATGTTGTTAAAGAGCTTCATGAACACCGGAGCGAAGGTTGTACCAACAAGGCGCTGCAGTTCTCGGTTGCTAGTCGACATTTGGCTGTTGTCAAATTTCTAATGAAAATCGCCCCCATGGCAATCGCTGCACTTCGCTACAGCTCAGGGATGGCCAAAAATACATTGCTGGGCATTGGAACAAACTTAAAAGCTGACAATAAGTACTGCAAGTACCCTGCTCCTCTCCAATACTATACTGCAATACCGACAGTATTTGCAATACTATTGCAATACTATTCTTCCGTAACCAGCCCTTCATCGCCTGGGACACCATGTCCGCGTTCCAAAGAAACCGGTTGTGCTTCAACTGACATCATAATAGACCCGAATATTTTCTGGAATCCAGTTCATTGAAAAGGAGCTTGTTTGTAAAGCCATTGTCTTTGCCGCGGAAAGGATAGTTTTTGAATGCGAGTACTGTGGCCAAATCTTGATGGTCACCAGAATGCTCTATTGGCGGACGACTTCTACTTCAGTATAATATAAGCGAATTTGAAAGGCTTTCCGAAAATACGGCAAAGTACTATACTGCAATACCGATCACCGTTGCAATATTTATTGCAATACCATCGAGTGCTTGCAGTAAAATATTTCTACCAGTATTGCAAAATGCCAATACCTGCAATACATTTTTGGCCATCCCTGCTACTGCTAGTGGACATTTGGACGTTATTGCAATAATATTGCTTTAGATAATATCTGGTACTGCTAAACTCTCCATACTTTCTGTCCGGGAAAAATGGCACTGAGATTCAAAGTTGTGGAATGGCTACAACCACCTGATAATTCTGATTCCTAGTTCAACATGCTTTTTTATCCAATCCGCTCTCTTAGACATTCATTCTACCAATCATATTCCATTTCTGCGCCTTTTCTTCCACATTTCTGTCCAATCACATTAGTCGCCAATCCTTCTCTTTCATTCCTGGAGACGCCATGGTGACAGCAAGTGATGAGAATATGCAGCTAAACCACGCGACGCCAGCACCTCCCGACGCGTTGCTGATCAAGCGCCAACGTCTGCAAGAAGATGCTACATCTTCACACGCAATCGACCGTGTTCTGGACGTGGAAATGTTATTGCAAGGGCTTCTGGCGCTGTTGGACTTGGCCTCTTTGTCCAATTTCCTGGAAATTTTGGCTGTGAACGAGACGTGGCGAGACGTTCTGACTCGCGACGAAGTCTGGAGAGAGATGCTTCACACGCACTTTGTAGGGAATTTGCCACCTGCTGAAACGTTCAACGAGGACGAAGAAGACGATGAAGAAGTGGAGCTAGAAGACGAAGAAGATGATGAGCTACAAGAAGATGATGATGAGCTTCAAGAAGAAGAAGAAGAAGATAATCTTATTGAAGTCTTGGAGGATAATATGGTGGATAACGCCTTCTTCGACGTCGAGAATGAGGACAGCGATGACGATGTGGTGCTCCTCCCTCCTTCAAGACCACAAACAGGTCGCCATGTTCAACAAGTGACGGCTGGAGGAGCTGTAGCTGAGGTTACTGCGTTAAACAGAGCTCCTGAGTCGAGTCAACCGGCTGCTGTTGTGTGGATCGACGGCGTTCCGAGTCAGAAGGTGCTGGATGTGGCGTGTCCTGATCTTAAAGAGTTCTTGTGCTCGGCGGAGCAGCTGGTGCAGTTTGATTCGTGTGTGCAGATTATTCGTGGAGATATTGGAGAAATTGAGACGATCGGAGCCCAATCAGTGGACGGACTAGCATTCCCCACGACGGGGTCTCTGCATAATCCTCACACTGGAGCGGCGGCAGTGATCTATAACCGAGCTGGCCGCGAGTTGAGTGAACATGTCCGAACGTTGAATATTCACTTGGATGTTGGGCAAGCGCACGCTACCCCGGGGTTTGGTGCTGGTGTGGACAAGCTTATTCACTGTGTAGGTCCGAGCGGGATGCACTCACAGTGCTTGAGAGATCTGCAACGAACGTACCGTAGTGTGCTACGTTGTATCATGCGAGAGAATCTCAATTGTGTGGCGATGACGTCGATCTCTACAGGCAACATGGGTCTTCCTATTGACGACGCTTCGTGGTTTGCTCTATGCGCTATACAGCGTTTTATGCGGTCTACAAACTGGACAGCGACGATTGGAATCGTATGCTTTGAAGCCAACGTGTACGCGGCATTTGCTAAAAGCAAAAAGAAGGTGCTGTCTCAGTATAACGCTGATATCGTGCGTGCAAAACCTCCACTTCGTCACCGGTAAGTTGCGTGGCAGCAGAATCCGGTGTTGATGTTTTATTTAGGTTGAACCTCGTGCAAATTGTATGAAGCTACTGTAGTTGGTAGTGATGACAGAAAAAGTGTAAGCGGCGTAGCAGGATGTATGAGGTGTTTGTCATGCATAAAATATATTGCAATCCGTTCAACAATGCCACTAACGTTATCAAGCGACGTATGAATGGATACATTAAATGTATCCATCGATGCGAGTGTAGCCATATTATAAAAGGCTATAACATTTGGCACGTGTTACTGTGCCCAACTCAAGTGGTCACATAATTTTTTAAGCTTCAAGTTTGTATTAACTGCTCATCATGTCTCTTTTGCCCATCTTTCTCCAGGACCGATGTCATTGACATCTAATGGCTTTGCTTCGCAAAGGCAGTCGCTACGCTCCTGCGATAAAAAGATTCTAATACCTGGCGAGTACAGTGCTCGGCTCGCCGGAAAGCTCGGTGCTGGGCCCGCCTACGCAAATACCTCGCGGCCCTGCTTCGCGGGCACCCCGCGCGGGTTTGCTGTGGCTACGCACGCTCGCAACCGCTCTCCTCCGTTGGCCCTTTTATGTGTATTTCACCCGCTCATTTCCAGCTGGGTACAGTAACCACTCTCATAACATTTTGTGCCATTTTGTAATATGGCTACATTCGCATCGATTGGTTGAATCGGTTCGATTGGCGAAACCTGCTGTCTAGCATAATAGCTCATATGAAGCTGAAGATTATTTGGAATGGCTTGGAACTGCCAGTTCGTCATTCACCATAATTAAGAACCGCAAAGTCTCCGACGTTCGTCATGGCCATCGCTCTCGAGGAGGACTCAGACGCCTTCACAGCTGCACTCTGCTTTGTGGATGAGTTCATGGGCGCGAGTACAGACGAAGCAGCTCTGTCCATTGCAATGGAGCTGCCATCCCTGCCCCCAACGACTTCCACTGCGCTCAGTACCAGGAAGAAACGCAAGAGGGACGAAACCACGCACAAAACGGAGGTTGCACCAAGTACCAAGAGCTGCAAAACGTCGCGTAGTAGTACGAGGAATCGGGTGCGTGACCAGGAGCGTCGGGAGCTGCTGTATCTGAGGGAGAAGGTGACGGACATGCAGCAGAAGCTTCAAGCGCTACAGAAGACGCGCTGCATGGCCGCTGCAATCACCCAAGAAGCTCACATGGAGCAGAAGAAGCAGAAGGAGGAAGATGGGGAGGAACCCGCGGTTTGGAAGGAGATGGCGAGTCATCAGCTGGAGCAGCGACTTAAATCAGAAAGGGAGAACCGACAGCTTAAAATGGTGCTGGAAGGTCAAATTAAGATCGCTAAGAGCCTCGAGAAGCT
Source organism: Phytophthora brassicae (assembly GCA_024679045.1). Taxonomy (NCBI): domain Eukaryota; phylum Oomycota; class Peronosporomycetes; order Peronosporales; family Peronosporaceae; genus Phytophthora; species Phytophthora brassicae. Next base: position 4,342 of record JAIKVB010000276.1, on the reverse strand, counting down.
GCTGCAGGCGCGAGCGACGACCAATGTACGTAGACAGAAGAATTGGACGTTTATTCTGCTGTTGTGATGATGTTTTGAGTGTTTTAGGCAATTGCGAGCTGTTTGGGTGAAGGACATCGGCTTAAACGGATGCACGGGTTTGCACCGGATCGATCAGATGCAAGTATCTTTAAGGAGTTAATGGCTGGTATTGACACAGCGTATCGAGAAGTGGATACAGTTTTCCATGACATTGGATTGGATACAAAGGAGTCGTCGTTTAGTGACGCCGAGATGCATGAAGGAGCAGATGGTGTGTATATGAAGATCTTCGCAAGTAAAATCTTGCCGTTTGATGTGGCAGCGACTGGGACTGCTGCGTGGCGATACTTTTCGAGATCAATGGAGCACATGCCATTCCGGTTTCTGTACCACAAAGACCTGCAGAATATGGAGACTACAGACGACACAATTATCGAGAGTTTCGGTATGGAGTTGCATGCAAAAGGTACCCAGGCAGATTACCGTGTGAAGCAAATTGTACGTCGATACGTGGAGGAAGAGCGAGTAGTGTTCGTGTGGCGATCGTACATTGATCCAATGAGTTTTGCAGGCAATCCTGTACATGGAGCCGAGTTTCAAGAGAAAGGGTATCTGGTAGTGCGTCGTCCACGAGCCATGTCGTCTCGGTTTGCTCTTTTACAGACGTGTTACCTCATTTCACCAGCACTTCCAATTCGTTCGTTGTCAGATGAACGCGCAGTTACTGGAGAACACGAGCCATGTCGTCTCGGTTTGCTCTTTTACAGACGTGTTACCTCATTTCACCAGCACTTCCGATCCGTTCGTTGTCAGATGAACGCGCAGTTACTGGAGAGTTGACGGACTTTGTTCTTCATGGCACAGAGGCGAATGTGGCTTCTTGTCATCAGATGATCGAGAACATTTTGTTCAATGAGGCCATTAAAGCTCATAGTCAGTCTTAATTAAAACCAGTGTACGCTCGGAAGATGATAGTAAAGCGTACTATTATTATTATTCTCGTGGATTTTTTCTCAACTTTACAAAAGATGAAGAAAAAAATGCTACACTTGGTGATATTTCAAGGTGTTTACTGCGCCATTTTATCAGCAAGACGAAGATCAGAAAAAGCCGCTTGGATAACTTCACGGTAGCAGTGCGGGTGGGTGCGTTTGTACGCTTCATAGAGCCAAGCTGTAGCTTCATCCGATTGTTTCTGAAGCGTCTGGCCGCTGTTTTCAGTCAGATACAAAGCTTCACTGGAATGTTTCATGCCCAAAGTGCTCATCTCCCACAGTCGGTCATTTAAAACTTGAGCTCGACCAAGTAGCTCCAGTACTTTGTAAATCCCTTGAGCAGATGGTTGTTCCCCTTTGGCAATGTCAATGGACATTCCCTTCCCACCAATGTGAAATTTGATCTCACAGTCGCGATCCACATGTCCTGCACTCTCAAATTTGACTTGACTGATCACGTGGTTCTTGTAGTCGTAGCGCTCCACGAGCTTCCGTGTTGTTGTAGCGTTCTCGCCCTCGAGTTTAATCAGAGCCATGTTCGTGAAGGTAAACTCCTCCTTTGTAGATACCATGGAGAAGGCAATGGTCTCATTTGGCAAGAGATAGTCGGACGCCATACACTTGGAAAAGTCAGCGATGATCTTGCAGACGTCCGCAGAGCCTGAGATGTCGCCAGCGAGACCTTTTACGAAAGCAGCCATGGCGAATAGAAAACGTTTGTCTTGTGGGCAAGGGGGAAATATCCGAATGAAGAACCCAACGGAAAGTGTATTATTAGTAAAAGTGTCTTTTAAATCTTGTTGCTGTGTACCCATTTTAAAGTGATGCTTTCAAAAGATAGACAAAAAAATCCAGGCATGGAAGACGCAGTTCAAGGAAAAAAATCCATCAATTAAAAATCTTTTTATTCCATCTTGGAGGATAGAATTTAAAAGTATTGCTTTTAGACACGACTGGTATTCTTCATGGCCTCGTTAAAGAGGATGTTTTCGATCATTTGATGTCCAGCAGCAATGTTGGCCGCTGTTCCACTTAGAACGAAATCAGTCAGAGCGCCAGTGATAACACCATCGTCTGAAAGCGAGTGCACGGGAGTTTCTGGGTGGATGAGATAGCACGTCTGCAACAGTGCAAAGTTTGAAGCCATACCTCGAGGCCTGCGTACTATAATATAACCCTTCTCTCGGAATTCTGCTCCGCGCAGTGGTGCGCCTGAGAACTCGACGGGATCAATGAAAGAGCGCCACACAATTACTACACGGTCTTCCTCCACATATCGACGTAGAATTTGCTTCACGCGGAAATCGGCTTGCGTGTCGTTTGCATGTAACTCAATGCCAAAACTCTCAACGATCGTATCATCCGTTGTTTCCAAGTTCTACGCATGAAATCAGTAAGATAACAACATCAAAATGGTTAAAAGAGAGGGAACGTACCTGCGGGTCTTTTTGGTAAGAGAACCGGAACGGCATGTGCTCCATGGACTTGGCGAAATACTGCCACGCTGCAGTTCCCGTGACTGAGACTTCAAATGGCAACACCTTATTGGCAAAGATCTCCATGTACACGCCATTGGGACCTTCACGCATCTTAGCGTCACTGAAAGACGACTCCATCTCCTCCAGTCCATTAGCACGAAACACGTCGTCCACTTCGTGATACGAGTCATCCACACCCGCCATAAGCTCCGCAAAGATCCCAGGACCCGTACGATCCGGCGCTGTAGTATGCATACGTCGAGTACGCTCAGGCCCGTACACACACGACTCCATCTGAGCAGACATAAGCTTAGCATACTAATAACGTGTTACCGACAAAGTGACTTACCTGAGACGTAGAATGAGCTTCCAGCAACTTAGCCAGACTTTTTCCAATCTTAATTTGCCCTTCCAGTACCGCTTTCAGTCGTCGATTCTCTCTCTCAGACTTGAGTCGTTGCTCTAATTGGTGACTCGCCATCTCCTTCCAGACAGCAGGAGCTTGAAATCCAGACGAGGTCGATAATTCCTCTACATGTTCAATAATTTGTTCTTGCTCTGAGTTTACAGTCGTTATACGACGGGTACTTTGGAGCGCTGTGAGCTCTTGCTCCATCTCTACCACTTTGTCTCGTAAATAAAGAAGTTCTTTCCGCTGCTGCTCTCTTGCTTTGTTTGGGTTGTAATTGAGCGGCTTTTTCGCCTTCTTGGAGACTTGTTTTGTGGTCGATTTCGCTGTTGTTGCGGCTTCCACTTCGGTCTCCGCTAATGCCAATTCAGTTGGAGACGGAAGACCGTCCAGCGCGAGGGTGAGAGCGGCGTCATCATCTTGTTGCGCATCAGCCACGTACTCGTCCACAAAGTGAAGAGCCGCTTCAAAAGCCTCGGAATCTTCCACGAGATGGATGGACATATTGATGAAAAGGGGGAAGTAAAACGCTAAGCTTAGCGGTAATACTTGGAGCGAAGGCCACAGGCTACTGGTATGAACGTAATCATCAACTGTTTTTAACACATACCCTGCTATATCTGATGTGATAACAAATGGTTAGTTATAGTCTACAAAAGAGTTTGCTCAAACTCAAATTGTCAGTTTAATCTTAAAAGAGTAAATGCGTAAACGTTTCAACATAAAGTGGAGTTAAAGGTGACATCAAATGGCGAGTGTATTTTGCTACAATTGCCTAGTTCTGCTCTACGCTACACTTTTGCTTCAATGGCTACATCGTTCACTGTCCATCGTCTAACTTGACATTGCTACTTTGCTGCCTTTTGTTTCAACTCTTCGACTTGTTGGCAGCACCAGACTTGGTTTCTTTCGACTGCGTCTTGTTCTCCTTCTCAGTGGACTTGGAAGCTGCATCGTTCACAGCTGCTGGTGTAGACTCCTTCGTGTTAGAATCAGCGCCAGTTGCAGCAGACTCGTAGCCAGGGTAGCCGTATCCATAGCCGAAGTTGTCTGGGTAACCGCCGTAACCCGAGTAGCCACGGTAGCCGTAGGACGAGTACGAGTCCGGGTAGTAACCTCCGCCGAACGATGAGTAGTCCGGATAGCCGTATCCATAGCTGTAGTCATTGCCACCGTAACCCTTGCCATAGCCATAGTCGCAGTCACCTCCGTAGCCCTTGTCCTTGCCATAGCTGTAGTCATCTCCGTAGCCATAGCCCTTGTCGTAGCCGTACTTCTTTTCGTTGCCGTAGCCCTTGTCATAACCGTAGTCCTTGCCATAGCCCTTATCGTAGCCGTAACCATAGACGTCCTTGCCGTAGCTGTAGTCATCGTGTCCATAGCCTCCGCCATAGCCGTAATCTTCGTGGCCGTAGTCGTCGCAGCCCTTCTTGCCGTAG